>OY829505.1:31421110-31721110 GCA_963691665.1 Clepsis dumicolana | reverse complement strand
CCAACTAACCAAGTATCAAACTACCAAACTAACCAACTAACCAAGTATCAAACTATCAAACTACCAAACTAACCAACTAACCAACTATCTAACTACCAAACTAACCAACTAACCAAGTATCAAACTACCAAACTAACCAACTAACCAACCAACCAACCAACAAACCAACTTACCAAATAACCAACCAATAAATCAACCAACCAACCATTCAACCAACCAACCAACCAACCAACCAACCAACCAACCAACCAACCAACCAACCAACCAACCAACCAACCAACCAACAAACTAACCACCTATCAAACTATCAAACTACCAAACTAACCAATTAACCAAGTATTAAACTATCAAACTAACCAACTAACCAACCAACAAACTAACAAACCAACCAACTAACCAATCAACCAACCAACTAACCAACTAACCAAATAACCAACCAACCAAATAACCAACTAACTAACCAACCAACCAACCAACCAACCAACCAACAAACTAACCAACTAACCAACCAACCAATCAACCAACCAACTAACAAACTAACCAACTAACAAATTATTAAACTACCAAACTAACCAACTAACCAACTATCAAACTACCAAACTAACCAACTAACCAAGTATCAAACTATCAAACTAACCAACTAACAAACTATCAAACTACCAAACTAACCAACTAACCAACTATCAAACTACGGAACTAACCAACTAACCAAGTATCAAACTACCAAACTAACCAACTAACCAAGTATCAAACTATTAAACTACCAAACTAACCAACTAACCAACTATCAAACTATCAAACTAACCAACTATCAAACTACCAAACTAACCAACTAACCAAGTATCAAACTACCAAACTAACCAACTAACCAACTATCAAACTACAAAACTAACCAACTTTCAAACTAACCAACTAACCAACCAACAAACTAACAAACTAACCAACTAACCAACCAACCAATCAACCAACCAACTAACAAACTAACCAACTAACAAACTACTAAACTACCAAACTAACCAACTAACCAACTATCAAACTACCAAACTAACCAACTAACCAAGTATCAAACTACCAAACTAACCAACTAACCAAGTATCAAACTATCAAACTACCAAACTAACCAACTATCAAACCACGGAACTAACCAACTAACCAAGTATCAAACTACCAAACTAACCAACTAACCAAGTATCAAACTATCAAACTACCAAACTAACCAACTAACCAACTAACAAACTACCAAACTAACCAACTATCAAACTACCAAACTAACCTACTAACCAAGTATCAAACTACCAAACCAACCAACTAACTAAGTATCAAACTATCAAACTACCAAACTAATCAACTAACCAACTATCAAACTACCAAACTTACCAACTAACCAACTATCAAACTACCAAACTAACCAACTAACCAAGTATCAAACTAACCAACTAACCAAGTATCAAACTATCAAACTACCAAACTAACCAACTAACCAACTATCAAACTACCAAACTAACCAACTAACCAAGTATCAAACTACCAAACTAACCAACTAACCAAGTATCAAACTACCAAACTAACCAACTAACCAACCAACCAACCAACCAACAAACCAACTAACCAAATAACCAACCAACCAATCAACCAACCAACCATCCAACCAACCAACCAACCAACCAACCAACCAACCAACCAACCAACCAACCAACCAACAAACAAACTAACCAACTATCAAACTATCAAACTACCAAACTAACCAATTAACCAAGTATCAAACTATCATACTAACCAACTAACCAACCAACAAACTAACAAACCAACCAACTAACCAATCAACCAACCAACTAACCAACTAACCAAATAACCAACCAACCAAATAACCAACTAACTAACCAACCAACCAACCAACCAACCAACAAACTAACCAACTAACCAACCAACTAACCAATCAACCAAACAACTAACAAACTGACCAATTATCAAACTATCAAACTACCAAACTAACCAACTATCAAACTAACCAACTAACTAACCAACAAACTAATAAACTAACAAACTAACCAACTAACCAACTAACCAACTAACCAACCAACCAACCAACAAACCAACTAACCAAATAACCAACCAACCAATCAACCAACCAACCAATTAACTAACCAACCAACAAACTAAATAACTAACCAACTATCCAACTAACTAACAAACCAACTAACCAACCAACCAACCAACCAACCAACCAACCAACCAACCAACAAACAAACTAACCAACTCACCAACTAACAATCTATCAAACTATCAAACTAACAAACTATCAAGCTAACCAACAAACCAACTAATCAACTAACGAACGAACTTACAAAACGTTTTATCGTAAAAACGTTGCCTGTTCTGGGCGGTCATAAAAAAAAATAACCTAAACCTAACCAACTCTATTCGTGGTGCCCCGACCCCGCGTCAATTCCGTGTAATCATTGAAAATGTTATCTAAGTAACTGTATCAAATGTACTGTCGTTGAAACATATTATCAATTTTTTTAAGAATTTTGAGAACTGAAACTTACGTTAAACCAAAACCGGAATAAAAGAAATCCGCAATCCAATCAATTTAATAACATTCAAAAAATTTCATCAGCTCATCTTTCGGCCGGCTGTCCTGAACGACTTTAGTTCCAGACAAACTCGACAGGTGATGTCGTTACGAAGCGCCGCTCCCTGTGTCGAGTCATTTTTCATGTTCAGGTCTGTTATGATTTTTTTGATACATGTGGTATAATTTCTGATGCGTTTGTTTATAGTGTCGATATAGAGTCGAACCCTACCTCTAAAGGCTGCTATAGAACAACATTGTAAAGCGGATATTCTGGAAAATGGCGGAAACGAAAAACAACGTAGCATTTGGTCGCCTTTAAGGGCCCCGGAAGAGAAATTTCAGCATGCTCGAATTAAAAAAAAAAGTGATTCAATCAATTTTGTATGGCGGCCATCTCGTTTTCGCCATTTTGAAAAAACTTTGACCGGCTCACCCATTGGTTGGCTGTTCTGAGCGACTTTAGTTCCGGGCAAACTCGGTAGGTCAAGTCGTTACAGAGAGCTACCCCATGTGTCGGGTCAGTTTCCAAGTTCAGGTCGGTTTCATATTTTTTTGTTGATCGTGGCGGCATTTTTAATGCGATGGTGTATAGAATCGAACCCAACTTCTAAAGGTTGCTATAAAACAACAGTGAATCAGTGAGTCTGACATTACATTGTATGGCGGCCATCTTGGAAAATTGAGAAATCGAAAAACCAATTACGGCGTTAGATTTGCGTGCCCTAAAGGGCCTTGGATGCAAAATTTCAATCGAATCAAACAAAAAAAAATTTCGCCGCCATTTTGAATCCGCCATCTTGGAAAAAAAAATTGCTTCATTAGATTACCCTTCCTATTTTGAACAAAATTAGTTCAAGCACCTTATATCTATCTAGACTGGCCTCTGAGATATTCGCTTTTCAATTGTGTATGGCGGCCATCTTGTTTTCGAGATTTTGAAAAAATTTGACCGGCTTACCCATTGGCTGGCTGTTCTGAGCGACTTTAGTTCCGGGCAAACTCGGTGGGTCAAGTCGTCGCGGAGAACTACTCATGTGTCAGGTCAATTTCCACATTCAGGTCAATTTCATACTTTTTTAGTGGTCCAGGCGGCATTTCTAAAGCGATGTTGTAGAGAGTTGTACCCCATCCTTCATGAGTTCTTCAAAACAGCATGTCAGTGAGCGAGATTTTCCATCGTATGGCGGCCATCTTGGAAAATTGCAAAATCTAAAAACCAATTACGGCGTTTGATTCAGTGGTTTTCAAGAGCCCAGGATGCAAAATTTCAATCGAATCAGAGCAAAAAAGAAAATGGCCGCCATTTTGAATCCGCCATCTTGGAAAAAAAAATATCCCGATAGATTACCCCTCCCACCCTGAATGACATTTGGTCGAGCACCTGTCAACTATCTCGATTGGTTTGCGAGATAATCGCGTTTCAATTTTGTATGGCGGCCATCTTGTTTTCGCTATTTTGAAAAGATTTTGACCGGCTTACCCATTGGCTGGCTGTTCTAAGCCACTTTGGTTTCGGGCAAACTCGGTAGGTCAAGTCGTTCCAGAGAGCTACCCCATGTGTCAGGTTACTTTCCGAGTTCAGGTCGATTTCGTATTTTTCCTGGGGTCGGGGCGGCATTTCGGATACGACGACGTATACAGTTTGATCCTACCCCTCTTGGGTTCTTCAAAACAGCATGTCAGTGAGTCAGTGAGTCAGTGAGTGGGTATCGAGCTATATATATAGTAATGCATACTTAATACACACAAAATGTATTCATAATGGAGAAGCGATACCTCCTGACACAGACTTTTACAAGCTTAAAAGGCGGTACCAGTAGGCCATACCCGAATGATCAGCTCTCTCATCATCACGGTCGATCATATTTTAATTACGCATTGATTAATAAAACAGTCTTGGAGACTTTGCCGTATTGTATCAAATATTCAACCTTTTCCATTTAGTTAACTTTTTAATTAGTTCAAAGTACGTTGTCTAGTCCCGCTAATCCCAAAAAAAGCACCAGACGAGACGGTTCGAACAGCAATTGTGTGTATCGCCATCATGTGCATATTATAATATATGCGTCTCCGAGTGGATACTACCTCGGTGGTGCATGAGTGGGAAGCAAATTTATTAGTACTTAGGAACGTGACATCTATTTCTAACTCGAACCTCGATAATGTTGTAGAAGGCAAGTAACTTTATTCACATTTGTCCTGCTCGTCAGAATTCAAAGCGATACTCGATTACTTATATTTATTATATTACTTATATTCACAACTGGTAATAATTTATAGTAGTTTATGCAACAGAAACAGAAGGTATAATAAATCTGTCTCGAATTTCCTGTTTTTAGGGTTCCGTACCTCAAAAGGAAAAACGAAACCCTTATAGGATCACTTTGTTGTCCGTCTGACTGTCTGTCTGTCTGTCATGACCCTTTTTCTCTGGAACGCGTGGAGGTAGCATGCTGAAATTAATATCAAATAGGTACTCAAGCCTGCAGTCCCTTGAAGCTGTGAAAAAATCAACCTTTTAAGTCGACGCAATCAAAAGATACAGTCATTAAAAAGGTTGTTTCCATACAAATTGCCGTACCCCGAAAACTTTAGGTTCCAGTTGTCCTAGAAACTTGAAATTTGGTATGAAGGTAGCTCTTATAGCACAACGACTCAGAAAATTCTCAAAATCTAAATTTTTTATGTCTGTCTGTAGATTTCACTGACCAATATAAGATGACCCCACACTGCGTACATTTTGCTTAAGAGCAGGGCTCTGCTAACACTGAACAACTGAAAACACTAGGGAAAAACGTTAAAATCTTTCTACGGAACCCTCGTGCGCGAGTCCGACTCACACTTGTCCGGTTTTTTTTTTATCATAGACAAACATATCGAGTTTCGTATTGACTATTTTTTTTTAAATTGATGCCTATTTTTTTACATCGTATTGGTTTATGAAGACGAAAATTGATCGTCGTAATGACGATCATAACCATGGTTTCTGAACGCATAATAGAGGACTTACGGGTACCTCACCTATCAATGTATTGAAACTCTTTTACTCGGTTCGCCGAATTTTTAAAATCCATATATTTTGTTTTCCATAACTTTACTACGCCACAGATTCATTTAACCACAGTGTTATTTGCCAAGAAATTCGAAATTCCGAATATCAATATCCAGTTTTTTTTATTTGACAACCCAAGGACAACCCAATCACTTGCCATCTTTTTATAATAACCTAAATATAGTAAATAGGCTAGGTTAGGTTAGAGTCGTGTCAAGGAGCGAAGGCGGAATAGGAGCTCCGCGAAGCGGAGCTCCGTCGACATTTTCTCATACCTGTTTGTATTTTGTACAACTATTACGCATATTATAGTACTTATAGTAAAATATTTAAAAAAACAAAGATGTTGCGGATAATGATTTTGCGGAATTTCATACTGTTGGATTTTGAATCATTTGTCAAATAAAAAAAAGGATTTTAAAACATTTGGCAAAAGAAAATATGGTAAATAACACTTCGGACAAATAATAATTTGGAAAATTAAAAAAAGGCATTTCGTTTTCGGGATTTTAATATTCGGAAATAAGTTTTTCGAGAGTGTTATATGTAACCGGACTTATGATATGATATTGTGTGTAGATAAAATATATTTCCATCGTACGATAAGGAGTCCGTCGTTCGTCAAAAATAGTCAAAATCAGAACTAAGGCAAAGCAAAAAGGTGAGATGAGCACTCACGAAGCACTTAATAACAGGAGATATCATCGTGCGCTTTCCTCTCTGACGAAAAATTGAGAATTACTGATCACTTTGTACTTTGGTCAGAGGCACGTCAGAGGAAATGTTAATTTTGTGCGTGTTCTGAATTTCGTGAGAGAGTTTTGTATTGGTATGAGTTTGTAGGCCCGTAACAAAATTTTACATAAGCATAGAATCGTAGATTTTGATTTTGGATTAGACGGCTGGGTTTCCCAGAAATGGATATTAATTAATATTTTAACTTAGGCATACGATTTTTTTAAACCTCAACCCACATTTAATGTAAATCCTAAAGCTCAATTGTAACTTTCATGGAAATAAAGCTTAAGAAAATTCACAATAGAGACTTACTTGGACATCGATAAAAACGAAAATTTGCTTATTGTAACCAGACAAACTTTACAGAATCGTACAGGAAAAGTATTTTAACATGCGAAGTAATACGTAGACCATGCGGTCAGTAACATTTGAACAATTCATTAAATCACGCGTGCCATTTTGTCGCTTGTCGCTCGGTGCGTCCTTCACTGATTCCGTCACTATGAAAGGGACGCACTACACGACAAGCGACAAAATGGCGCGCCGTGCTACATGTGCTGGAAAGAAGCGCGATGCGACCCGCGTTCAATTAAACTGGTACCTACATATTTAGCCACACAGTGGTTAGTGTTAGTACATCTTTTCAGTGGTAAGTTGCCGCTTAAATCTCCACGAACTGCTATTAAAGATTTGCGGCGGTATGTGTATACATTTGGTCATAGTATTGAATTGATTTACTAATGGGGATGATAACAGTGATAATCAATTGGGATTGTACAAAAAACCTAACATAGACTGAGAGAAACTGTTTACCAAGGCCGTTCTATAATAGCCCCATGTGCAATATTAGGTACAATAATAAAATTCATAAACCACAAACCATAATGGAGCTACTTATATAGCTTTTGATTCAGCAGTTGTTGTGCCCGCGTGGAGCCCATACAAGCCCGCAAAGAACGTTTCGTAAAATATTGACTGTACACTATTTACAAAGCAACCATTTATTTATAAAAATACACCACCAACACCAACACCGAAATAATAAGTCTGATGATGTCGTGTCTCATATATGTATACTACTGTAGTCTTTGATGTCGTGATAGTCCCGCCGCTGACAGATATTAGTTTTTTGACAGGCGGCGCAGACAATGGGCGTAGTGCCTCATTCAGCCAGTAATAAAGTTACGAATACTCGTAAAATAATACATGTTATCCAAAATACTTGCACAGGGTTTATCAATCTATTTACTTCTGCTTGGAGGTAAGAACAGCAAATTTATACCTAAGACCGGCGATACTGGAAATCCAAACGGACCCTGCAGAAGTTTCAATCCTCTGCAAATCTATCACAAAAATCGTGACCGACGCACAACCTTTTTTAAACCACCGCAGGAAAAGGGGACTTTTGCAGTCCGAACATTCTAGGTAGATACAGTCAAGTGCAAAAATATGGGTGCATACAAATTACTCAAAACATATGTCCCATGGTTCTTATCATCTTATGTCGTCGAATTGTGGTTGCGGTAATGTTGTTGTGGTAGATTAATTCGATAAGTACATATTTTTGCACTTGACCGTACGGTGTTTCAAATCAAATTCAAGTGTTTCGTCTGTATATAAGTACTTTACGCATTCCGTATTCCGCAACTTCACAATAAAATTTCGCCCAGTGTCCTAGTCCTAACTACCACCCACTCTTGTCCCATTCGGCAATTAAACACAATCATACAAACGCGCCTACAAATCAAAATCAATTCACGCCATAAAATACTAGGAACAAATGTCTGTCATCGTTACACTAATGTGACCTAATAAATGTAATTGCAGACCCAAATACTGACACATGCATTATTTTGTAATTATTATTAGGTAGTAAAAAAACAAACAAAAATAATATGCAGAATTCTCGACTTCTTGGCGAAACATGGTTCGAATATACTATCATAGAATTATTATTGAGTAGGTACATACAATCCACACAAAGTTTCGCGTTTTAATAACTTACGCAAATTTACTTCAGTAACCGACTTCATAAAAGGAGGAGGTTCTGTGTTCCACTGTGTGTATTTTATGTAGGTACACCGATTTCTCTGTCAATTGTGGAATGATTTTAAAAATTCAAAAAAGGAAACATAAAATGGTCCTCTAAACCAATCAGTTTTATGGCCTAGCACAAATATGAAGTCGGTGCTTCATTCAAAGAATATTCCGATGGCACCGCACCGACTTCATATTGATGCTTGGCCATAAAACTGATGGCTTTAGAGGATTATTTTATGACTAATTTGACATTTCGTCGCTGATACCATATCATACCCTAACAGCACATTCTAATGTAGGTAAGCACATAACACACCTTTCCTTTGTTATAATGGATGCAATGTTTTGTTTTGGAAACTTGCTAAAGAATGTGACCTTTAGCTCTCGGCTTGCATGCTCACCTACATCTTACTCATTGAGCACTTACGTAAACAAGCTCCGAATAACCGGACGGCAATGTAACGTTCAAAATAGAAATTGCACAAAATACATGCAAAATCGATGGCGCGCCGGCGTGTGAGGTAATTACAAATTACTGAAGTAATAACTTAACTATAAATTATAAGAAACACGTTTAATAAAAACAAGTGACTGATGTTTGTTTTCAAATTCAAAAATGACTAATACCTATTACATTTGTAATGTAAAATTCGAGTAGGTATACTGGAAACACTAAGTGCCTTACGCGAACGAAAGGTACACTTGCCTCGTTGGCGCGTTGTACCTACAATCGAGTAAAAAGTTTCAAGTTCTCTGATGTGTCAGTGTTTCAAATATGATTCTTTGTGTGTTAATTTATTCGTTTTCGATGAAAATTAAGACTGCTAAATGTAACCATTTGCGAAAAAATACAATGAAAAAAGTAACACCGCCTTCAAAAAAACCTTGGAAAAAAAACGTTAAATAATCCTCTAAAGCCTAAAGTTTTATAGCCTAGCACTAAGTAGGAGAGATATGAAGTCGGTGCTTCATTTAAAGAATATTCCGCTCGCACCGCACCGTGCGGGAGATAATTTAACGTTTTTTTTCCAAGGTTTTTTTTGAAGGCGGTTTTACTTTTTTGTTAAAAGATTTTTATTTCGCAATTCCATGCTGATTTAACATTTTTAGAATTACCTCCACCTCCTAACCGTTAAGGAGTTGCACCTTCCATCATCAGCTCATCAACATGAGATGATGACTACCAGACGCAAATACTTGAAAAGCCTTAGAAAATATATGAAACACATGATACGTGCCTGTAAAATTTGAGGGTTGCCCTCGATTTCCCTGAGATCCCATCATCAGATCACGACTTGGTGACAGTGGGACCACCTCAGGAGTATACCCTTTCGAATAATGATTTAATATTTTCAGAATTATCCTCCAACTCCTAACCGCTAAGGAGTTGTACCTTCCATCATCAGGTCATCATCATGAGAGGATGACTAACAGACGCAAATACTTGAATAACCTTAGAAAATATATGAAACACATAGTACGTGCCTGTAAAATTTGAGGGTTGCCCTCGATTTCCCTGGGATCCCATCATCAGATCATGACTCGGTGACAATGGGACCACCTCAGGAGTATACCCTTTCGAATAAAAAAAGGTTTTTGAAAATCGGTCTACAATTGACGGAGTAATCGATGTACATACATAAAAAAAAAACAGTGGAACGTAGCACCTCCTCCTTTTTTGAAGTCGGTTAAAAAGTACGGCTAATCATTGACTTTGAGCAAATTAAAAAGTAACTTTACCGCATCTGTCAAGCCAGCCCTCAGCTCGACATGGGAACGGGATCGCCACCAGCCAATCGTCGGTCCTCATCTTGCACCAATCTTGCACTCACTGGCTGTCAATTCCCTTGAGGGTACGTCACTTCACATCACACTGTATTTATTTGTTTTTACACAGTCAACCGGCCAGCGCGCGGCACTGGGTTCTTGATCGCCACACCTTTACTTTCACCTGGCGATAAAAAGACAACTATGATAATCACAGAAAACAGCAACGACAGAATTCATTCATGAAATCATGATTGAGGTTCTTGAACCAGAGGATTATTTTTCTGACGCACTTAATCTTAGTACACATTTACTACCGTAGTAATACTACGAGACAAGTAGGTAGGTACATATTTATAACGAATTTTTCACACGGAGGGCCCTCATTTTATTTATTTATGACTTATGACTACGCGTTGTGTTATTGTACCAAGATTATACTAACAGCTGTTACGAGTAATACCTACCTACCTCCTACTCCTACCCACTTATTCACATTGAGCAAATTTGTATGGTAGGTAGGTACCTACCTACCTATTATTGAGATTTTACGGTTGTAAGCTGAGCTTTCATTCGTGTGTCATTTTCTCTCATTACAGGTTACAGTTGGACTGGTGGTGTTGGTTGACGGCCAAGAGCGTGTCGGACACGTCCAGGACAGGGTTCCGTTCCGTACGAAAAAGTCCTTGCATAGGTATTTAATAGGTGATTTTTTAGGGTTTCGTAACCAAAATAACAAAAACGGAAAATTTGAATAGTTTCGTCATGTATTGTCATGTCTCGTGTCCGTCCGTCCGTAGGTAATGGTCCTACTATGTCACAGACATTTTACTCAAAAACTTCCAAGATAATAGGTAGGTAGGTAGATACCTACCTATATTGATGAAATTTGGAGTAGTTATAGGTTAGGTAATTATACCTATGTGTCGTCTAGAAGCCGCTACTTAGTTCGGCACTTGACTCGAACAAAAACGAACACTTTAATTAAAACTAAAAATACCTATTTCGCAAATGGATTCCTAAATCGAAAATGGTCTTTGCACACCCTTAACATTTTTGAAAGATCTAGGTATCCAAAACGACACCCCACACCATCCTACATAATAAACCCCCTCCCTCCCCCCACATTACTTGTAGGATAGGTAGGTATAATACCTACCCAGGTGTTCGCTACGAAAACGAGCGCTCGCTCTCACTGCCACAATCAAAAATAAATGTTTGCAGTAGCTAGGTAGGTATTTTATTAATCTCCGACGCAAAAAGAGTGGTGTTATAAGTTTCACCGCTTTGTGTGTCTGTATGTCTGTGTGTCTGTCTGTGGCACCGGTAGGTAGCTCTTAAACGGTTGAACCGATTTGAATGCGGTTTTTTTTTTAAAGCAGGTTTTCTAGAGATGGTTCTTAGACATGTTTTATCAAAATCAGTTTAGTTAATATACCCATTACGACTGTTATACCTACTTAAAGACTTTTTTACAGGCCAGTACTTACGTGTATACCTTTGTAAGTACCTATAGCTACTCCGAGAAGCGAACAGTTTCGCACCTAAATTCCTAATTCCGAATACGGGTTTCTAATTTAGCAGTGCTTAAATGCCTAGGTAGGTAGATAGGTACCTTTTTGCTTACAACGAACCGATATCCGAATACTAATTCAGAAATGGCTAGTCAGTTAGGATTTAAGCGACAATAGGTATACCTGCTAAGGCTAAAATATTAAAATTTAAGTAATATTTTAAATTAGATTTATAGTGAAATACTTTATTATTTTTATTGAATACTAATACCTACCTTTTTTGTACTATGTACCTTTACAAGTAGTGCTAAAACTAAGCTTTACTTAATAAAATGGAATCATTCAAATACAATCACCTAAATCTAAGTAAATAATAAGTACCTATAAAATCGCAAACTTTTAAACTTAAAAAAAAAAGATAAATCGTTACTTATTAAAAAATATTTCTTTCACAATAATCTTGTTTGCTTACCGTTTTAATAGTCCAACAATAATCTCAACACGTACCCACAACAAAACTTTAAATTCGTACAAACATATTGATACGCACGTGATAATCACACTCCGCTTCACATCAACACACCCATCCTCCGCACGGACTCGCAAAAACTGATTCAAAGTAGGAGGAAAAGGAAAATAGACAGAATGCATAGGTTGATTTGACGACGCAGAGCGAGCGAGGTCCTACTCGCTGGCTCTCTTCTTTAGCGGCGAGTAAACGAGACATGCGCTGCCTCTCTGTTGTCATGTATTGACCCGCCGCCTTTGAATCTACGCCATTCACAGAATTATGACAGAATTCGACTTGCAAAATTTAGTTCCAACTAGCTTTTAATGTGCTTTTAATGCATTTCAAATTCAAATGTTTTGTTTGTAAACGGATTTCTTAGTATCCTAAAATTACAGTGAGAAACTTGGAGAATTTACTTTCGCACTGTGACTTTGATGTGAAAAAAACAACTAGTCATAGACAATCATTTTAAAGTCGACTTCCGAGCAACATTCAAGATTTATTATTAAGAAAACTGATAGGGACTATTTATAGTCAACCAATTGCTGCAACAGAATGAATGGAAGTTAAGGTGTTATCAGTTATTAGTGTTTTTTAGGGTTCCGTACCTAAAAGGTAAAAACGGGACCCTATTACTAAGATTTCGCTGTCCGTCCGTCTGTCTGTCTGTCCGTCTTTCTGTTGCCGCTATAACAGCAAATACTAAAAACAGATTAAAATACATATTTAAGTGGGGCTCCCATACAACAGACATGATTTTTTTGCCGTTTTTATAGATATTGGTACGGAACTCTTCGTGCGCGAGTCCGACTCGCACTTGGCTTTTTTTTATATAATGCATTGGATACAAGGCCATCAGCTTATCCTATAAAATATTATCATAGAACCGTAGTCTTAGGATAGTTATTAATGTCCCGTCACAGTCAGTCAGTGTCCTCAGTCTGCCTAGTCACGTTCTGTCAGCTGCTCATGCCTTCAGTAAAGTGATAGTGTACTTTACGGCTAGTTACAGCAAGCAGCGGCCGGTGGGTACTTGGGGGCAACAAACAGAAAAAATACACGATATCACATGAATTTTTCATTTGCTGGACACTATCACGTTAATTTGATGTAATAATGCACCACGTTTACTACCAAACAAACAACATTAAGCACAGAAACTAGAATTCAATTGACTGACATGATACATTATATATTATTATAAATAAATGCGAAAGTATGTTTTTTGTTACGCTTTCACGCACGAAACGCTGAATCCATTTACATGAATTTTTGTTAGATGTTCCATTTTAATATTATTAACATTTTTTTGCACCAAAATTATCAGCTAAAATATAATACAGAGCATAATTAGCTAATAATGAGATATTCTTCAGATAATAAGCTCATTGATCCAATCATTATTTAAGTAAACTGAGCCCATCACTATCAAAATAATGACATTTGGTTTAGTCATTCTGGGCCATGTTTTATAAAGCTGCAAGTTATAATTTATAAGCGGAAGTCTCTTTCTAACAAAAGGTGATAGAATGAGACGTCCGCTTGTAAATTGCAACTTGTAGCTTTATAAAACGCGGCCCTGTTGTAGTGAATTAATTGTCCGAATACAGTTTAATGGCTCCGATATACATGCTAGTTTTAGTCCACTTAAAGTCCAAAATCACACGGCAAATATGGATTTTTGAGAATGCTACTAAGTACCATGCTAATGTCCAGAAAAATATTGACACGCAGGCTATTGCGTAGCATTTGCAACAAAGTATTATAGCATGCTTTCTTGCTACTAATACCATTTGTATCTGACCCACTAGTCGCATTTGACAGCTGTCTTTTACATACAATTACTAACTTGAAATCACGTAGTGCCATGGGAATGATAGTTGTCAAATTCAAAATTTAACTTTATCGGCAGTGGGAGTTCATTCTTCAATTCACCAAACGAAAAGAAATGAGATAACACCAAACAATTAATCTTAAATTAATACGTACATACCAATTACGAATAACATTCTTTTAAATTAAGATTCCATTGTGATACAGTGATAGAGTGACAGAAGATACAGTCCAACTTTCAAATAGTTCGATTTATATAAGAGGCTCGATAAATTATTCGAAACATCGAAAGCGCGCCTTAACACTTGACTTGACAGTTCACTTCAGTATGGCTCCGTACTTGTACATAGTCTCTATAATCTGTGGGCCCCGCCTCCGCTTCAAGCCGTATTTTGAGGTTGAGTACACAGAGTACCTTTTTATAACTGAGATAGAGATGTCACTTCAACCTTTCGCACACGGCGACATCTGGTGCTGTGTGACGGCAAAATATGCGATGACGTCATTGACGTCCAGTTTCCTAAATGTTAAAATAATTTACTTTGAGCAATTGCTATTACACCATGTTCTATTATATACATTAGAACATGGTGTAACAGAAATTGCCCAATTTCCCGTTTTGATGAATTTGATAATTATTCAGTGCTTTATTTTTTACACATTTTCTTTTTATCAGGCATTCCAACTCCAACTTAGACACCTGGTGAATGTGAAAAACCACAGATTAGAGAGATAATCGCGGCCATTATTCAATCGTTCCGTTCCACTTATACCTTCACTGTACGTTGTTTTTAGTAAATAAAAAAATCTAAATAAATATCAAAACCTCCTAAATTACTAAAAATCTAAGTTTTCGCACCAATTTATTAGGGTTTACTTGCAGAATGATACGCTAACTCAACCAGTGTCCATAGAATATTCTATATAATATTTTAGCGTAAGAAAAACTGATGCGTGTAATGATATTTTAGATAAGACATTACTATAATTAAAAAAGGTCGATGTTACCAGTGCTCACAAAATAAATAAATAGCATAAACGCATTTTTAAACAAGGAAAGATAGAAGAGAGCATTTATTAAGCGAAAATAAAATATTTATTCCAAAATTTAAAACTTCAGTATAAACTATATTGATATTAGCACCACCTATCGACGTTTGACAACAACTTTATGTCTATAACCCAACCAAATAGAATATTACTTAAGTATATACTATACAATGTAACTTGAGTGACTACTGAAATTAGCTGGACAACCAAGTGTACATTTTGTTCTAAGTTATACCACCGTGGTTGAGTAGTTTTTTCCGGGTGCGGGGGTGCCGTGTTACTTCTGTCACTGCCAGCCTATGTATGTAGCGATACTTGCGATTTAGCGATAGGTATAGGAAGTCTGTGATCCAAAATGGCGCTGAAGGCACTTGTCGGGCAAAGTAAGTAAAATAATTATTTCTTTTATACTTTTTACGTAAAAAAATATTGTAAAACTTCAAGTTAACTTACTGTTTAATATGTACATTTATGTTTCTGCATGTCAGATAGCCTGTAGTCCCTCGTAGAGCTTAGTTTCGCAGTACCGATCTCTTTTCGATGACTAATCGGTTGCAACCCAATCCCTATTTGTTATTCTATAATTTGATTACGAAATTATACAATAACAAAATCAACAAATGCTAGGCTTATGGTACCATTAAGCTCTTTAATATTTAAATTGTGAACGAATGTTTTTTCACTAGGAGATCGCAATTAGAGTATCCTTGCAATAATTATTCTCGTTAATATTAATTGTCGTTTCGCACTAACTAGGTATCGTGGGTAGTAGCCAATTCGTCATTGAAATTCTTTGTTGTCTTATACAGGAATAAGTTTAAGTATTGATTTTCTTACGTCACTTGGTCAGTGGGATGAGAAGGGTGGCGATACGTCAGTCGTCACACCACAGGCCACTAGAGGTTGTTAAGTACAAAACCTCTTGATGTCCTCCCACATTTTAATCGGCTTATGCTCGCCTAAAATTGGTCCAGAATTTACAAATATGCCAGTAGCAAATAAATCTCTCTAACAAATAGCGATGGGAGACTTTATTATCTGGGGGCACGGCAGTGCCCCCGCCAAGTCGAGCTATTAATTTATAACATTGTATTGCTACTAGTTATGTTTATGCTTTGCTGAATAATGAACAAAGCTACAGGACTCATAATATGCTACGAAATTGTTACCCTACAAATCTGTTTAATCTAATTGGTCTACTGCTTCTCCTATTCTAATCCAGTTTTTGGGAAGACTGTAAATTCATGTTGGTAAGTGATGGAACAGAATTTCCATCAGTAGGTGTAAAAGAGGCAAGATACTCTAATATTCCAGTCTATTATTTGCTATGCCAAAACATATTACACTCTCATCTTTGACATATTTGGTTACAACCTGCCATTGTGTGCTATTCCTGCTGCTAAATTCCTGCTGCTAAATGTGGGTGTGTCCATTTAGTAAGGCAGTTTTTGAGAACACTCAAAAACTCCCTATAACCAAAATCTGCTGAAAAATATCTGTTTTTTAGACTTGCAATGCGCAATAATAACAAGAACCTTTTATTTTTCCAGAAATTATGAATGAGGTGATCCGCTATCGCGGACCCAAAGGTAAGGAGTCTCAGCGGATTGACTGGAGGATCCTCATTGTTGATCAGCTGTCAATGCGCATGGTTTCGGCATGTTGCAAGATGCATGATATCTCAGCGGAAGGCATAACATGTAAGTGACAGCATAATAAATAATATTATAAGCCATAATTAACTCGTCCCACTTTATTTAGTCAAAGGAAGATGCCAAGTTGCTTAATAATGTGTTGTTTAGTGCTTGTATTCCTGTATACTGAATCACACCTGTTAATTCGGAAAGAGGGAGTATCTGTGCATTTTGAAGGATAAATTTAAATACTAAGAATAATTTTGTAATTTAGTGTAGTTTTTTGTATTTAGAAGTTTCATATTAATAATAAATTAATATTGGCAGTGGTTGAAGACATTCACAAGAAGAGAGAACCTCTTTGCACCATGGACGGCATCTACCTCATTACACCACTCGAAAATTCAGTCCATGCCCTAATCAATGATTTCTCTGTTGGGAACCGCATCAAGTACAAAGCCGCTCATGTATTCTTCACCGAAGGTACACATTTCACTTTTAAAATATTTGTTTTTCTCATCACTTTTTATTATTGAGCTTTATTAATCACCAGTCATGCTAATTTCTTTTATTTTGCATTTTCAATTTATTTTCATTTTCCAGCTTGCCCTGATGTACTGTTTGATAAGTTATCACGTAGTCGAGTAGCTAAATATATCAAAACATTAAAGGAAATCAACATTGCATTTGTTCCATATGAACAGCAGGTTTGTGTAACATTAATATTTTATTTTATTTTAACCAACTTCAAAAGAAACATGAGGTCCTCAGTTCAACTTTTTTTTGTTCAGCAATAACCTTGCACTTGCATGAACTGATTTTGTTATTTTTTTAGAATGTAATTTTATTTGATATTGGATATTTAATCTCCTCAATTTGAAGTTGGTTTTTAATTGAAGAAATTGGTAGCATATTAGATTAGTGGGTATAGTAGTTAGGCATGCTGCCAAAATGGTTCCGCTTAATTGATGTAAAACATTTAAAATTACTTTACATGCTGCCATGTATAGTATGTCCTGAGGAATTGTTCAATGAACTGTGCAAGTCACCAGCTGCAAGAAAAATCAAAACACTCAAGGAAATCAACATTGCCTTCTTGCCTTATGAAAGTCAGGTGAATATGTAATTCAACACTGTAGTATGTAGGAGCTGTATTTACACTAATATTTTGTATGTTTGTTTAACCATGATGTGTTTCTTAGATTTTCTCTTTGGATTCTCCGGACACCTTCCAACACATGTACAACCCAAGTCAAGCTTCGAAACGCAACGCAAGCATGGAGCGCATCGCTGAGCAGATTGCGACTCTCTGCGCCACCCTTGGAGAATATCCATCAGTCAGATATCGCAGGTAACAAGATGCAAACTTAAATATTATTTAAATAAATAAAATTCGTTAAGTAAATAAATATTCCTTACACACTTATTTGTAATAAAAAATATTATGTATGTCATATAGGTCAGCCATAACAATTTTGGGAAAGATTCCTAAATCAATTCAACTATTTTATAGCTGATTGCTAAGTGTTTTTTTACTTGCTCTTGCCCTGTTTGTGCGTTATTTTTCCATGGACCATGGACCATTTTCACAACTGTCTACCTGTAATAAATAAATTGATTTTTGACAGTGACTGGGAACGCAATGTGGAGCTCGCTCAGCTTATCCAACAGAAACTGGATGCCTACAAAGTAAGTTTAATTTCATCCTACAAGCTATTACCAGCCACATAATCTAAATCTAGTACGAGGGCTGTTTGATAAGTACCCGTTTTCTAAATATATTAATATCACTGACCGCAAATAAGTATACCACCCTTTTAAGCCATTTTTCAGAGGCGGGAAAATTAAAAAAAAATGGCATTCTTTTGTTTTTTTTTCTCATTTGACAACGATTCAGTGAAGGCGTGAACTTAAAATTGTTAAAATGGAGAAAGAACAGTATCGGTCTGTAATTAGATTCTTATTTTTGGAAGGAAAAACATGTGATGCAATAAAAGTAAGAATGCAAGCGGTTTACCATGAATGTGCTCCTTCTATGACAAGCGTCAGATATTGGTATAACGAGTTTAAGCGGGGGAGAACAACCGTCTTTGATGAGGATCGACCAGGCCGGCCAGTTGAGGAGACTACAGACGATATGGTTAAGAAAATTGAAAATATCGTTTTAGCCGACCGCCGAATTAAACTTCGAGAAATCGTTGATGCTGTAAACGTTTCAATCGAGAGGGTACAACACGTATTAGAAGAAAAATTGGGTATGAAGAAAGTATCGGCGAGGTGGGTGCCGCGTTTACTCACGGAGGAGCAAAAACGGAACCGACTGACTACTTCGGAGCAGTGTTTGGCCGTGTTCAAACGTAACCCGAAGGAGTTTCTGCGTCGTTTCGTGACCGTGGACGAAACGTGGGTCCAACACTATACCCCGGAAATGAAAGAGCAGTCGAAGCAGTGGATTTTACCGGGTGAACCTGCTCCAAAGAAAGCAAAAACTGTCCCATCGGCTGGAAAGGCCATGGCGACCGTTTTTTGGGATTCGCAGGGTATTATACATATTGACTATTTAGAAAGGGAAAAATAATAACAGGGCAGTACTATGCCAAGTTATTGGATGAATTTGACGCCGTGTTGAAGGACAAACGACCCCATTTAAAAAAGAAAAA
Source organism: Clepsis dumicolana (assembly GCA_963691665.1). Classification (NCBI taxonomy): domain Eukaryota; kingdom Metazoa; phylum Arthropoda; class Insecta; order Lepidoptera; family Tortricidae; genus Clepsis; species Clepsis dumicolana. The sequence continues at coordinate 31,701,733 of OY829505.1, read as the reverse complement.
AGTACTGTTTCATCACGACAACGCCCCGGCTCATTCGTCCAGAGTTGTGACGGCTAAATTAGCACAGTTACGCTACGAACTATTGTCTCACCCCCCGTATTCTCCAGATTTGGCCCCATGCGATTTCTTTTTGTTTCCCAACCTAAAAAAATGGCTCGGTGGCAAGCGATTTGGATCAAATGACGAAGTCATTGCCGTCACAGAGGCCTATTTTAATGACTTTCCAAAATCATACTTTTTGGATGGTTTATTGAAGCTTGAGTATAGGTGGAACAAATGTATAGAGTTAAAAGGTGACTACGTAGAAAAATAAATGCATATATACAAAAAAAAATGTTTTTTTTTTTCCATAAACGGGTACTTATCAAACAGCCCTCGTAGTAGCCAATGCTAACTAACTTCTACACTGTTATCTGCGGCCACGCCATTTGCGTTCAAGGTTTTCGCCTGTTTGTTAATCTCCATTAAACCGTGACTGCTCTGAATGGCTTAAGTCACCGGTACACAAAGCATTTATGTCCCCATTTTTGCTTTTAGGCTGACGAGCCGACAATGGGCGAAGGGCCAGAGAAAGCCCGGTCGCAACTGCTCGTACTGGATCGCGGCTTCGACTGCGTATCACCGTTGTTACATGAGCTGACGCTTCAAGCGATGGCCTACGATCTGTTGCCTATCGAAAACGACGTATACAAGTAAGTTATAGGTACATTTCGTTTAAACATTAAGTTAGTTAAAACCTGCCAGAGCACAAGATTGTCCTGATACCTTTTGTTATTTTTCAGATACGAGGCGACTCAAGGTCAGATGAAAGAAGTGCTGCTTGATGAGAATGACGAGTTGTGGGTTGAGCTGCGTCACCAGCATATCGCTGTCGTCTCCAATTCCGTCACAAAGAACCTGAAAAAGTTCACAGAATCTAAGCGCATGGGAGGAGGTAGTTTTTACATTCATAGCATTGCATTTTACAGTCAATAGCAGGTTTAGCTAACCATTGTTTTGTTATGAAACAAAGAAAATTGCATGGAAAGGAATTGACATGACTAGAAAGGAAAGTTTCCACTTTATATGCTTAGTTACTCGTAACCTACTTTGAAAAACTGTTAGTTTCACTCAGTCTGTCTAAATGCTGATGAACAGTTATTTGACCTGGAACTCATGTCTATGTTGCCATTATTTTTCAGGCGATAAGCAGTCTATGCGAGACTTGTCCCAAATGATCAAGAAAATGCCCCAGTACCAGAAAGAGTTGTCGAAGTACGCGACCCACCTTCGCCTTGCTGAAGATTGCATGAAAGCCTACCAGGGCTATGTTGACAAGCTGTGCAAAGTTGAGCAGGTAAACAAATAGTAAATCAAACTTAAACTATAGGTATAGTGAAATAATGTTTTCCGTGGGCCAGACATAAATCAATCTTGTGACAATGTCATAGAGATTTTGATAGGGAAAACTATTGACTATACTAACATTTAATGGATCTCTTTTATTTGAATAAAATTTACCGATTTATTTAAGACTACTGCGTAATGGTCAATACCCACATATAAATCTCAGTGAAACTGGTCTTTCGGCAATGGACATTTGCTATTATGTAAATCGAAGTTCTTTCACTGCTCTGAAATGTGACACAAAATACGAATTATTTACGCGGCGTGGCTTGTCGAACAATCTAGTGCTGCTAGAACTAGCCTTGTTGATTGGATATTAACAGATGTGAGACGGGTTTGCAATGAGTTATACATTAAATATTGATTATTTACAGGATCTTGCCATGGGAACTGACGCTGAGGGAGAAAAGATCAAGGATCATATGAGAAGCATAGTGCCTGTTTTACTTGACCAGGTAAGTTGAAATTACATGAAACTGTACTGTCAATAATATTATTTTGTTACACTTTTTTCTCGTCCAACCTAAAATTACAAATGCGAAAGTAGCTCTGTCCGTCTGTTTACGTTACACGTCTAAACCACTGAGGTAATTTAGAAAAAAAATGGTATAAGGATAAATGGAACTTTGGGAAAAATTGTAGGCAAATTTTTATCCCGAAAATTATCATATGACCCGCGGGATAGCGAAAACCGAGTTCTACGCAGACGAAAGTGAGGAAAACTGCTAGTTTTTTATAAAATTTTACCCTCTGAAGATGGCACGAAACGTGTCCGGGCAACGTAACATCTTCCTTTTAATTAAGTTCTGTGCAATAGCAATATCTACGACTGCGAATTTCCTATTATTTGACGTGTTCTTTTGTATTTGATTTGTTTGTCATCGTTATTTTATTAGCTATGCTTTTGATGTTAGAAAGAGATTTCCTTCTTATTAGTGATGTGATTTTAATGATTGCCTTTTTGCTCCTGAATAATTTGGACCAAGCACGTTTAGTTTTCTAGATGAATTCATCTGTTCAGGAAGTATTTGAATGTGAAGCAAGTAAGCAGCTGCAAATGAACATAACATTCTTAATAAGTAAATTTAGATATTCACAGAAATATTCCATTTGAAAAACTTGCTCTATCATTTGAATTATTTCAATTCATTTTTGTGTACTTGAAATATATCGTCAGCTAAAATCGGAAATCCGCTTTATAAATTTGTACCTAATTACTTACAAAATTTTGATGTAAGTAGCTAACGATTTTTTACGTACCTAAGGCAAAAATAGACAGGTCCATTATTAGCCGACGATATAATTATAACCGTTGAAGTTGTACTTATCGCATTGCCCTGTTTATTTTAATATTAAGTTTTAAGCACACCCCATTTGCTAAGCAACATCAGTATCATGTAAATTGAATACTTTTCAAGCCTCTAAACCTGATATAAAAGTAATAAAAATCGAAAGACATCTATCTGAGGCACTGTACCAAATCTAAAAGCTGTTTCATTCAATTTGCTAGCAACTATTTTGATGACTAAGAAAACACACATTACCTCGCAATGCTATTTTCGAATTATTATTCTTCCACTGTAATCGCCTGAGTCACTCCTTCACATAATCATTTCGCTTGCAGCTCCTGCGTGCCATCCATTAGTTAGCGCTCCATGCATGGAAATTTAATATTTGTATTGATATATATTTTTGACTGTGTCATTATGCGTGTCTTACTAGCAAGCTAATAAATTCAGCCTGTGCAATTCTTTTTCCTTTCAGTGTTTTATTAGTACAGAGAAATTTCCTGTAGTTCGTTTTCCTACAGCAATGTTGCTGCCCATTGTCCATCAGTCGTTTGCGTTTGATAAACTCGTGAAGCTGTGTATAAATGGGCGATTAAAAACAGAACAGACATAAAAAAAATACCCAAAAATTAATTTTAAGCGGTTTTTTCTGTCTTGTGAAAAAACTTATTGGCGTCGTCATGAACGCTTCGCAACAATTTCGCATTAAATGCTGGTTATCAACACAACTTACAAGTATCGTATTGAGAGTTTGTCAAACACTCTATTCAACCGATAAAATTCTGTTGCAGTCTGTGGACAACAACAACAAGATGCGTATAATCGCGCTATACATCATGTCCAAAAATGGCATTTCCGAAGAGAACCTCAACAAGTTGGTGTCGCACGCGCAGCTGGAGGCTTCCGACAAGCAGACGCTCCTGAACCTCGCCAACCTCGGACTCAACGTCGTCGTCGATGTAAGCTATTCTATTCCTCGACCGCAATGAGGATGGGATTCGAAAGTACCGTTAGCACAACAGTACTTATAATTATCAGTGACGTTTTCATTAATATGATATTCTATTCATTAGTATATCAATGATGTCTTCATATTTTAAGTAATCGATTTACATATAATTCACCATACAGTCACTAGATATCTCAACTCTATTCTTGGTAAATGTTATATCGTTTGCTTTATGACAAAAAAAAACCTATTTCACAAATCTGTCATTCAATTAATATAATTTTGTCTTTTTTTCCGTACTTTTAGAATTTCATTGTACTGAAATAAGTATGTATTTTCGTTTACCTGCACGCTTTACCGTTGACAATGTCATTTCATGTACTTATTTAAAAACGACATACTCAATCCCATTCTAATCGCGGTTTGATAATACGCGTCCTTGTCTAATGGTCTCTGATCACTAGCAATCTAGAACCACTATTATACAAAGTTACCGCCTGGTCTGATATGATTATTTATGCACATGCACTAAACGTATCTTGAACACGGCTTTAAAGATATTTTTTAACACGACATCGCTACAGTTGTGCAAACACTGACCTACTTATGTTATCAAATTTAAAATCATGTATGAAGTTTGTAATGCACATTAATCAACAAGTGTGTGATTTTGTACAGTCAACGACACTAGGTAACCCACGTTTGTTCGAAAGTCATATTTAAGCCACACACAATAAGATCTACAAATGGGTTGGTTGCAGAATTTAGTATCGTTGACCATACTCAATATTAAATTAAATGTTAACTTATTCCGTTATTGAGCAGGTTGGGAAAACAGTAGAGGGTTATACTCGGACGAATAACTTAACTTTGTATAATAGTATAACAGGTAAGTTACTTTGATCATTCTCTTATACTCATTAACGCATATGACTGTATAATAGATGTTGAAAGTAGATAAGGCGAAATAATGAAAACAGACTTGTCCCCTTAGCTTTGTTTCTCCTATAATTAAAAGTTTGTTATCTCCGACTGGTCAAGGCCAGTAATATCACAATATATCTTAAAGGTAAAAACTTTGGATTCTATGGTTAAAAGAAATGTCTAAGCAGCAGAAACATTTACTTCATATCGTATAGTGAGGAATAGTCTAGAGCCGTCAATAATTGACCAGAACGAGACTGACTTATATGACCTCTAAACTATATGAGTGAGAGAGATAAACTGTATACTTTTTCATTTTATTCTAGCGTGTAGTGCGACAATAAAGAGTAGGAATTAAATGAGGGCGCCACTTTCTACGTATCTGTCAAATTATTGACGTAGTAAAGTGCTTGAATATGGCAATAATTTTGTATAAAAATTATGAGTTTCTATAGTAGTTCCCTTTTTATTCGTTTTCTACTCTTTATTGTCGCACTATATGTGCTTTGTCTGTTGGGCATAAAGGTGAAAACTGTCTACCCTATGGTTAAAAGAAATGTCAGTGGCAGAAGCATTTACATCATATCGTAAAGTGAGGAATAATCGAGAGTCTTCAATAATTTACCAGAACGAGATGGACTGATATAACTCAAACTATATGAGTGAGAAATCCGCACTGGGTCCGCGTTGGAACTGTGGCCCAAGCCCTCTCATTCTGAGAGGAGGCTTGTGCCCAACAGTAGGACGTAAAAAAGACTGGTGATGATATGAGTGCGAGAGATAAAACTGCATTTTTCTCGTCTTTTTCCAGCTTATGCGCTTTGTCTGTTGGGCATAATTGAATTATGTCAAATGTCAAACAAAGCGCAGGGTCATCTAATATAATCAAAGTTTTATATTCATTGTAGTGACTTTTTATAGTAATCATTGACTTGCGGAACATTCTGAGCATGGTAATCTGTTATGTTTTGGACTGAAAAAGCCGCAGCTAAAAAAAAGAGGAAAACGTTAACATTTCACAAGTAAGTTAAATTTACAGCTATTTAAATGCATGTTTTTCGATATATGGCTAGAATAACAGTTTTAAATGATTCGCGGTTACGTATTTATGTATACATGTAATGAGCTCATCGAGCCTGCCTATAAGATAATCGTAATCGTGGTCAATACATATATATACGTGTTATTTGATGGATTCGAATGCATTCGTTGTGATTTAGCGTTATAAGTCGACAATATGAATCTATTTTCGTTGGTATAATCCTACTAAATTAAGAGTAATATTCTTTCAACGGCTGTCCGTATTAGTATGTGCTGGATTACCATAATCGGGTTATACCTCAATTAATGATAGGTATTAGTGTTTGATCTCAACGCTACCTAAATTGTTTACCGCCTTTAAGTTAAAATTCTTATTTCGTTAATTATGAAGACTTGTAAAAATTGGAAGCTTGCACACCGGATTACTTAGTATACGTCTATTTTTTTTAAATGTATTGTAAATCTAAAACCATTTCGAAATTAATACGTTTTGAATTGCTTCCCTTATTTATTTATTTTTTAATTTTAATATGCTGTAATTAATTTAATATACTATACAGAATAACCAATGGTCTTCATTTGCCCTTCACAGCTATCACAACTACGACGTAGCGGTCCGAATTGTACTTTATTGACGTGAGTACAAGAATAATTAATTACTAAATTCGATTTGGATTGATAACTTTACAATTGTTATTGACAATTGACAGTTAGCGAGTGACATTTAACGATTACATAGCGAGTGACATACGCTTACTGACAAATTTATTAAATAAAAAGCTGTGTGGAAGAGCTAGACACAACTCTCTAACGTCATCACTCAGCAGTCATCAGCCTAAATAATTTGAAAATAAGAAGTGATTTATGTGAGACAATAGTGAAATTGGTTTCTTATAATTTACTTTTCTGTAAAATAAAAATATGAAAAGGATGGAGGAGGTTTTTTTTTTCACCAACCCCAATTGCGTCTAAACCACTGTTTAACACCTCTTCAAGACTAAACCATGTCGTCATTAGGGATTGCAATCCGGCGTCATTTTCAATCCGGCCGGATCCGTGTAGGTTTCGCATGGATCCGGCCGAACCCGACCGGATCCGACCGGATCGATTAAATCAGGATAATCAGGTTGATTTTCGTTTTTCGCTCCAAAATGGTATCTTAGTGATTTCGTCAAGTGTAACAGTATTTATAAAAAAACATGATTGAGCATAAATTTTGTATAAACAATTTTATTTTGTATAATAATAATAATAATTTTGTATTGATGACTCAGATGACTACGATTTAAATTTTTCAAATGTATTGTATTAACGTAGTTTTTAAACATACCTGCCTAACTAACACTACGAGTATGTATGGGATTTTGGTCATACAATAAATGATTTTTAAATTTAATTCATAAAATAAATTTATATTTATTTTAAAAATATCTTGCTGTCTCGTAGAAATGCCCATTAGGAGACCTCTACTAACTTTTTGTGATGACAATCTACATTCACAGAATTTTGATAAAATGTATGTGCAGTCAGCGAGAAAATCGTCAGTTTTGTTTTTATTAATGCTAGTCGATCGCATTCCTATCAAGGACTAAAATACTCTTTGAGACCAACTGAGGTTAGAGTACTAGAACCGTGAAAACCCACAAATGAAAAAAAAAAACGAAACAATTGAAATGTAGTACCCAGTCTACCTAGACTAAGTGGTCAAATTTTAACGACGTAACAAAGTGACACAGTTTTCCTTCATTTTACTTTCACAGATACGCGTATTTAGAAATTAAGCAAATTTATAAAATATTTATAAGTTCACAATATTCACAATAATTATTAAAATATTAGAGAATGCTAATAAACAAGTTTCATATTTATGACAGACACAATCATGATATTTGATAAATCTTTATAATTATTGGCGTGAGCTTGTTATAATAATAACTCTCTAGTTTAATAAACTTATGATAAATAATTATTTCGTACATTATGCATAGAAAAAAATAGTAGAAAACAAACAGTGTTCGTTTTATATGGTAATGTCATCTGCCAGTCGACTTCTAATGGGTTTAAAGTACCTACGCAAGCAACAGCGATATTATTTTGCCAAAAAATCCTATATACTCCTATATAATCCTATATAAGCGTTAAATGATGCCGGATCCGCCGGATTACCGGATCCGGTTTTCCGGATTGCAATCCCTAGTCGTCATTAATGCTTCTATTTCTTTAATGAAGAACCAATGTTTTTATTTGCATAACAGTGAATTTTAAATAAATAAATGATTTTGAATATGATCTCAATGGAGTATTATTATTATTATTTTACTGTTTTAAACTTTAAATGGGTACTAAAGTAACTCTGGGGTTCGAACCCGGATCCTTTACATTACATTAAACTTAGTAGTTATTTTATATCTACTATTAGGACCTACCTAATAGTAGATATAAAATGTTACACTTTTTAAATTTAATTTTTCTTCAGCCATTAAAAATCCAGCACATAAAATACAATGGAAGAAACTGAATCGTTTCATTGCAAATGTCATTGACGTAGCTTACATTTGCCAAAGAAATTACTTGGAATTGATTGCGAAAGGGTTCCACAGAGGCAAGCGAACTGAATCGTGTGACTGTGGAACCGTTTCTCTGCAAATGTCATCTGCCTAAGAAATCATTATGAATTTTATAATGAAAGAAGGTTCCACCACAGGTCATATAAATATTAAGTTAAATACGGCGTTGTCCTCTTAATTTACTCTTGCTATGAGACAATCATGAAGCGAACTTGTGTCATGAGATTCGTTTCATTAATTTAAAAATTATAGCATAAGATGAAAAAAGCTTCATTGAAGGTGTTTTCTAGCATCGGTTAGCACGTTTTCATTTGTAATAAAGTGTAAGAGAAAAAATTACAAATTTTCGGAATACTGATGTGACAATATTTAATTTGTAAGTTAATCTTAATAAGGATTATTTTAGATTATAATTGTCTTTATCATGAAACTGCCGTGAGACTCAATCATAGTGAAATAAAAGTGAAATGTGAGTGATCCGTTTTATTTCACTATATATAACTCTCTTATTATATTAATTTGATCTGTCATACATTCGGCGTAAAAATGTTATCAATGTGTCATATCATAACTATCTGCTAGTTTCGTAGCGTTGTATTATTTGCGTCGATATCGTGAAAGTAATAATAGTGTTATAATTTTGATCGCCATGTGTGTCTGTGTGTCTGTCTGTGGCACCGTAGCTCTTAAACGGGTGAACCGATTTAAATTGTTTATTTTATTTTATTTGAAAGCAGGTTTTCTAGCGATGGTTCTTAGACACCGGTTCACCCGTTTTCGAGATATTACATTTTGAAATAAAAATGTCGGAGGGGGGATTGTCAAATTCTAATCAAAAACATGAGAGCCTGTTAATGTCTTCATTATAATTTCGGGAATCAGAATCCGGGAGCTCGTTAAAATCTTTGATATGTATAAATGACAAAAAAAAAACACCTACATAAAAAAAACCTATAAAAATAAAATTAAGTTTCTGGGCCTGGTCCTTTAACTAGGAACTATGTTAACTTTTGCGCAGTCGGGTGCCGTACCTACACAGGCTTACAAATACGAAAAGTCTGCGCAAAAGTTAACATAGTTCCAAATTAAGGGACTAGGCCCTGATTTTTTTGTTTTATTTTTATAGATTTTTTAATGTCGGGGTTTTTTAAAGCGTTACAAACTAACAAAGCAAATATTGTTTTGCTGGTTATTAAATATTGGAAGTATTGTATATACTTCCAGGTTTTTTCAGTATACGAGTGCTTTATAAACAACATATGTAAATATTGTGATAGTCCCTGTAGTATCTTGTAAGTCCTTTCCTCGTATAAAAAAAACCGACCAAAGCACCTACACAGTAATCGTCGTCGAAGACATTTTATTCAGTGCTTTTATTTTTTTGGACAGATTTAAATTTTACACTGGAACAAGGCTATTCTGCCGAAATACAAAGCACGCTCTCTGGTGCAACCAAGACTGGGCCATAGAAGCCACGGGGAAGGTACACTTTTAAAAATGTTAAACGAAGCTGACCAAAAACCTCCCTTTGAGAAGCCAAATACAAAGAGACCGAATCATGAAAATTTAGTGACATGAAAAAGGCCTTGATAGCCTGGTGGTTTGACCTATGATCTCTCAAACAGAGGGTCGTAGGTTCAAACCTCGGCTCGCACCTCCCGAGTTTTTCGGAATTTATGTGCGAAATTGCGTTTGTAATTTATCATGAGCTTTTCGGCGAAGGAAAACATCGTGAGGAAAAACCAGCAAACTCCAACGAAGCAATTCAATTGTGTGTGTGAAGTTCCCAGTCCGCACTGGGCCACCGTGTTAACTATAGCCCATGCCCTCTCATTCTGAGAGGAGGCCTGTGCCCAGCAGTGGGACGTCAAAAAGGCTGGCGATGATGTTAATGAAATCTGGATAGTTTTGATTAAGTACGATGTAATCAGAAGAATGGTATAATTTCATTGCAAATACAACAACCTGCCGAATTAGAAAAAAATGCGATTGAAGCTAAATAGAAGCTATTAATTTCAAAGAGTCCACATTCACGCTCGAATAATGGGCTTCGGCTATTGTATTAATAGAAAAACATGATGTGCTACTGAAATGGATCAAGGACTTACCGGCGAAGCGTGTGCACCCAGAGGAAGGACTACGGTATATAATAAAAGTAGCTTATGCCCCGCGGCTTTGCCCCCGTGAAATATTTCAAAATGGCCTAGTTCCCTATCCCGTGGGAATTTCGAATAATCCCTTCTTAGTGCACCTCTAGGATACTCAAGGTATATTTTGCCAAATTTCAAGTCTCTAGGTCCAGTGGTTTAGGCTATGCATTGTCTGTCAGTCAGTACTGTCACGGTACTGTTTTATAGGTATAGAGAAGATGAGCACCCCTAATTTACATGGATTTGACACCCATAAGGATTTATTTTTCATAATGCATGTAAATTTTTGAAAGCTCAGCCTTTAACTCTTCTAAAGAACATAACAAACCTGGTATAAAAAACCTATAATAGATAATATATGTTTTTTCATATACGAAAAAGATTTCAAACGAGCAAGTTAGTCACCGTGTTAAGTGACCACTATCCGCAACACCAGAGTGATTGCAGATACGTTGCCAATCTAGAAGGCTAAGATGATGTTGATGTTTTTTTACACAACGATTAATAACTCGTAACATGTTAATAACGGAAATTTAATACAATCATACCACACCTAACCCTAATCAAGTGCTAGTATAATAGTACCTAGTTTATGAAACTGTTGCATGATGTGGGGTATATAAACACACATAGTATCACACTAATTAATACATAGTTATGTGCAGTTTTATACAATACTTCATCTACTCTCATACATTTTTTCCACGAAAATCTATACGGTACAACACAGCGTATGAATGGCGTCAAAAAGCCAAAACCCAGCACATCACCACCGCGCGTGCGCTAATGTGGAATGTGGGCTGGCACTGCCACAGACAATTAAAAATTGGAATCAAAACTTTTTCGTAATGCTAAAAAAAAGGCGCTCCCGGCGTATGCGTTTCATAAAAAATATTTTGATGGAATCTCTTTGGAGCTTCTTGGATCGTAATGGAAAAAAAAATTATGGCATTATTTTATTGTGTTAGAGAAAAATTGTATATCAATATAATCTTGTTTTGAAGTTTATAATTCGATTTTTCCGATATGAGAGTAGATAAACATGCGTAATATCAAATATGTATAAGTATTATGGTGACTAACCTTTGAACTTTTGTGGCCGTTGTAGTATTGGATAACTGCACGTCTCGTTTGCGATTCCATCACTTAAGAGACGAATATAAATTGACATCTTTTCAATAATGATATCAAATTCTTTACTATCTAAAATATTATGTAATAATTTACTCAACTCATATATGGATGCACCAATTTGTGATTGCTTTTCACATGTTCATCTCTTTTAAAATTCAATTCGCACATAAAGCCATCTTAGTTTCAAGTTTTAACAACCGGGCAGGTGTAAAACAGTATTTAATGTTAGCAATCTTTTTTTTGATGGAGTCCCTGGTATCTTTGTTCGAACCTTTATTGAGGACTCCCTCAAAGACCGATTGTATGTCTCCATGTAGAGTTAAAGAGTTTTCCACCTTTCTGTACATGACCATTTTTTTTTCAACAAACTGGGTGCAATTGTTCTTGTAGTCGGTAGAATATTCTCCCCGTTACGTGATCACTAATGAATGATGACTCGCCGCCGCTTCATGGGTGGAATGATTTCGGTTTCGCCTGAAATTACGTAAACTGACATGTAAATCACATGTATTCGCGCGTAATACCGTAATCATCAATAATAACTGACAGGAGGTGGACACGTGGGTGGTGTTTATTGATTTGATCAGACGTATAGACGCTCGTCCTATCGCAAAACATGTACACAAAAGACCAACGTACAAGAAAGAATTCTATAAATAGAATTTTCATACCTTCCGACGAGGACTCGATTAATTCCAATAATTACTTCTCGGAATCTTTGTTTTCTTCCAAGTATTATCCATTTTCGCGCGAAAGATAATAATTACACCTTTATTCCGAAAACAGAAAAAATCGTAATGGCATAGGTAGGGGAGTGTTGCTACAATTATGGTGTTTTTTTTTTAATTATTATTCATCCCTTACAATTATGATGAAGCTGTGTTTTTTTTTTTTCTCTTTTAAGACGTTTAGTTCATAAAGTACGTAGTCATATCAAACGAGGCGTTAATGAGTATAATATATTAAATTCATCAATCATGCTATTAATAACATTATCCACAAGACTATAACAGGATAGAAGGAAAGCGTTCATCGATTTGTATGGGAATGAAGCGTGTAACATTTTGTGTAAATATTTTGACGTCACGAGCGTAATTTTGTGAGAAAATACTTCGATTACCAGGTCAAACTATTTGATGGTGTTTGAACAGATAATTGAATAACAAGGTATTTGGTTTTTAAAACCTGATGTGGCACACGGAAAGCCGTCGGGAGCTGAAGCGCGTAATGAGGTTCTAAGCCCGTCTTTTCGGCACGCGAGGTACACTAGTAGTTTATGCAACTGCTACATAATGAAGGTCCTTAAAACACGAGTGTGTTTTAATGAAACGAGGCGAAGCTGAGTTTCATAATAAGATCACACGAGTGTTTTAAGGCCTAATGGAGTTGCATAGACTTTATCTACACACATATTATAAGTACTCTAAGATGGGTTGAGAAGCCGAAGGCATATCATGCCCATACCTGTCACGAATTTGACTGTTTTTTTAATCATAGACAAACATACCGAGCTGACGTTTCGTAGACTGTTTTTTTTTTTTTTTTCATTGTAAATTATCACATTATTTATACATGTCGGACTGAACTCGACTTACATACGTGAGTGATCAGTTTTATTTCACTATGATTGTAAATTGCGTTGGTTTTCAAATTTGAAACTCTTAACGACATCGAATTCGATATCGAAAAGTCATTACGACATCGAATTCGATATCAAAAAATCATTACTTTACTGCTTCCGGCGGCTGGGTGGCATTGGCGGCCAGCAGTCGGCGACGTGCTGAAATGCTGGTCATTTTCTACGGTTTCGGAACGCATTATAGACGACTTATGATATGTGTGTAGATAAACTCCTTTTCCTTCTATCCCGATATAGTTCTGTGGGTATATCGCGGTAAATTGCTTGTTGTGGTTGTGACGTTATAATTAAGCAATTTTGCTTGGAATTGAACAATTGTAATTCCCCGTGTAAGAACACCTTTATAGGGGCATGATAGAGATGAACGCAGGGAAACCGGTGTGACTGTCAATCGAGTTTTGGTTGATCATTAAGCGGGTGAACTGACAGAAGCCATTCACTGTCAAGGGTAGCTCAAGTTTCTTCAGGAAAGCCCATTGGAATATGGTTGCATGTCATATGCCTTAGTTTTTCTTTCTCATAACTTTAACTGTAATTACTTAATTTTGTACGAGTATTTTACCTGGCACTCGCGATACAAACCCAGAATATAGTGCAAGATAAAGATAATATGTTATCCTCTAATGTGACTTACTATCTTTGTATTAAAATGTATTTGTGTATTGTAATAACTTGAATGGAACCAGTAAAAGTTATTTAATGCTAATGATTTTATTTTTTATTGTCACACAGGGCAACAGAAAAAAGCAGTACCAAGTGACGAGAAAGGAGAGAATAACCGAGCAGACCTACCAAATGTCGCGATGGACGCCCGTCATGAAGGTTAGCGTACGTTCTTGTGTGTCGTGCGGGCCGTAATCTACGATGACGGAGTCACGAGCAGAACAGCGCTCTTATAGGGTTCCGTAGCCAAATTGGTAAAAACTTAACCCCTACCATGTGTTACAAAATAACCCGTAAAAAATATAGGGTTAGGGTTTTCATATTGTATGTAAAAAAAATTTTCGTCATTCAAGTATTGTAAATGGACTCTTTATAATGGACAATTTAACCGCCTTTCGGCTTTACGGGTGTTTTTGTAACACCATGTAGTTTCGTCCGTATGTCAGAGGCATTTTACTCAAAAACTACACGATGTATGTTGATGAAATTTGGAGTATAAGAGTCTTGTAGAAGCCGCTACTTAGTTTGGTAGTTAAATAACAAAAATGAATATTTCTAGGGGGGCGGGCACTCGATACATGTAACAAAAATTGAAACAAAAATGTTTTTCAGCAAACACTTGCTGTCTAAGTTTCTCGCAATCGAAGTGAACAGCTGAGTATAAATGAACGAGTCATAAAACCCATTTTTCTCTCGAATTCTATCCACCCTCGCCTGCTTCTTGGTTGGATATAAACCGTTTTATACACTACTTGCAAAATGTACTATACCTAGTATAATGATAAGCTAACAGAAAGTCTCATATAAGTGTAATGTGGATGAAAGGAGCAAAAATAACAGAATTTCATCAATTTCATTCTCGCAAAGTAAATGACATTCAAAGCTTTTGTCAAAGTGTCAAAAAGTCAGCTCACGAACCACAGAACTAATAAAACGTGGATAGAAGTGGCATGGTGGAGTGACGCGTACACCACAAGAGCGCGAATTGTGACTCAGTAGCTCGTGATACATGTGTTCTAAAATGGTGTTTTGCAACATTTCTAATTGCGGAAACTCATCCACTAGTAATAGCAAGTAGAGAGAAAAAAGCTTTGACATAGGTTCTGCAAGGTAATACGAACGATAGCATTTCTATCCTGTTTTTGTTAGTTCTGTGCTACGTACGCATTGCCATTCATAACCAATATTTGGTGTAGCTAACTCTCATTTTGTTTGTAGGATATCATCGAAGACGCCATTGAAGACAAACTGGATCAGCGTCACTTCCCGTACCTCGCCGGGCGCGCGCAGACTTCAGGCTACCAGGCACCCACCAGGTAAAACACGCAACATTTTAACCCCCGACGAAAAGGAGGGGTGTCATAAGTTTGACTTGTGTATCTGTGTATCTGTCTGTGGCATCATTGCTCCCAAACGGATGGACCGATTAAGATGCGGATTTTTTTTAAATCGAAAGCTGGTTTAATTGAGATTCATTAAAATCGGTTCACCCGTTTGTGAAATATTGAACTTTGAAACTTCACCTCTTCTACGTCAGTTTGAAATGGCAATGTCGGGGATTTTTCAACTTTGTTAAGTTTTTAGGTTATGTACTAAGGGTATTGTAAGGTCTCTCCGTGTAATGAGGGCTGTTGCGAGTAAAAAATCCGCTAGGATCGCTAGTGTCGAGTGAGGTCTACCTGTCATTGTCAACCAAGGAGACAAATCGTGGTCCCAGCCCCCTTACACCGAAATGCAAAATTTTAACTTCGTATCGTGCCGTCCCGCTCACTCTCGTGTTAAATAATATTAGCGTGAGCGGGACGGCACGATACGAAGTTCTAATTTTGCACTTCGTTTGGTATAGGGGCTGGAGTGAGCCGTCCTGGTTTCTTGGCTTCTGTTATCGCTATGGCCAGGTTAATTTTGTCATTTTGAGAGTTTTTTTTAATCTGATTTCGCAGCGTACGCTACGGTCATTGGCATAAGGACAAAGCGCAGCAAACCGTAAAGAACGTGCCTCGTCTTATCGTCTTCGTCGTCGGTGGTAAGTTCATACTCTAAATTCTAACCCTGCTATTCATAAACCTATTTTAACTAAAATGCTGTTAAAGTTCGTTTGCCCTTTTTTGTCACATTAACGTTGCCGTTAGTAAGAAGAAGGCAAGACCTATTTTAGCTAATGGAGGCTTGAGTGACGTTTATGAATAAGGCCATAAAACTAATACATGGCTTGTTGAAAACTACCTAAACAGTAACAGTTGCTAAATGCGATCTCTTGCTATCGATAATCTCTTGAGATTGTAAATTTAAAGAACCGCAACCACATTTGTTTTACAATTTATGATATGTCTGAGTTTTTGTAAAATATCGACTTAAATATTTAATTGCTGCGTGTTAAGCTACCGAAATTACTATTTTTATTTCTCAGCAACATAGATCGGATTAAACTAATTTCTTTTATTGTTTTGATTTGTTGACTAACTTCTTGTTTTTGCGTCATATGAACCACAAACGACACGCCGAGCCGTAATAATAAAAGTCCTGAGTCGATAGTTACCATCTTCTCCCTACTATGCGTTGTATATTTTATGTGTGTATGTGTGTATATCGTTAAGTATTATGCTTAAGTGTTTAGAATATGTGTAATTTTTTTCTTCATTTGTTCATCACAGTTTATTTATTCATATTAACTTATTATTTTATTTGTAACTTTTGTTTTTCTCTTGCGCATGATTTAGATAGGTCACTTGCTGTTTTTGCCTAGTTTTGCTCCTTTGAACCGGGTTAGCTGAATGAGATCCCGTTTGAGGGATAAGCTACCCTTTTGTACTTTTTTGTCTATTTGTATTTTTAATGTTTTTGTCTGTAATAATAATAATACATTAACAAACGAAACAAAATAAAATATTTAGGTGTTCGAGTCTTCGCTTGAACCACTTGAGATTACGCCTTCCGAATTATTCACTCACACACCCATTTTCGTGCATAGTGTGTGTAAAGTAAATGTCAAACTCTGTTACTATCCCTTTCTACCAAGAGGCAGCGCGCAGGGAGCGCCGCAGGAGCGACGCACCTGACAGTACGCTTTTTAATTCCGAATGATGCAGACATCGCCCAGTGTTAACCTCAATTGTCATCGTAAGTTGTTTTACGTTGTGATTAAGAATAAAATAAAAATTCCGCTCGGCTCCGTTGGACCAGCGACGCCGTACGTGCCCAGGCACCTACGTATATTCTTAATCTTGTTCGAGCCGCCCAGCACGACTCTCATGGCGCGTGTCGCCTCAACTGAGACGACATTGGGTTCGGTCGGAGCGACAGTTCGACCGAGGCAACCGCTCGGGGGACGTCGTCCCATATTTCCGCTAGGGCTCCCTTGGACCAGCGACACCGTACGTGCCCAGGCACCTACGAATATCGAACAGCCCAGCTCGTGTCATGGCGCGTGTCGGCTCGTTTGGGAGCACGCGTCGGCTCGATTGGGACGACGTCGGCTCGATGGAATGACGCTCCTATTTACGGGTTGTTTTAAAGATCTCAGTGACTTTTCAGCTGTCACATGAAGTTGCCAGACTAAAATTTGTTAAGCACCCGTTAGACAACCCAACATTGTTTAAGCGGCACCTATCGCTTATTTATTTTTGATGTCTCAGTGAGTCGTCTCGTCGTCCTATCGGCGCATGTCTTTACTCTGGTTTCTAAAGTAGCAGTAACTTGCCTTTCAGACCATGGCAGAAAAGACAACGTTTGGCGAATTGGCAAATGGCGAGCGCACCTGCTGCATTCGCCAAAGTCACCAACTGGGTCGCTCATACTTTGAGGCAAGAAGGGATAAGAGTCGTCGTTTATCTCGACGACTTTCTGTTAATTCACGAGAACCCCTCCACTCTGGAAAATCAGGCGAAGTTCGTAAAAAACTTTGAAGAATCTTGGCTGGATCGTGAATCAAGAAAAATCTTCTACGGTGGCCAAAAGAAAGCTAGAGTATTAAGGAATATCGTGGGATACAGAAAACAATCAGAAATCCCTTCCAGAGGAAAAGACGATCCACCTTATAAACGACTTGGATTGCCTAATCAGAAGAAAACGCTGGAGTTGGCGGGGCGCCAAAGTCATATTAGGGAAACTGAACTTTGCCTCGTTTGTGATTCCGTTAGGCCGCCTACACTGCCGGTTACAAATAGAGTCCAACCGTCATCCACGCTCGCAGCCAAACCGAAGGAGTGCGATACCACCCAGCGTGCTGGAAGATCTGGCCTGGTGGCGCGCCAATAATCGCTAATTCACCTACCAGAACCATCAGTATTTATAACAACAGACGCAGCGGACAAAGGCTGGGGAGCGATAATAAATGGTCCGAAGTTCTGGGGTCTCTGGTCACAGAATCAACTAAAATGGCACAGCAATCAGAAAAAATTACACGCGTTACACGAGGTTCTCCTGTGCTCAGATCTCGATCTGAAGAACAAAACTATCATATTACAGACAGACAATCGGACTACCGTGGCCTACATAGTTAAACAGGGAGGGGCAAGATCTCTGAAACTCTTGAAGACAGCGAGAAAAATTCTGGAATTCTGTCACCAACATCATTGTTACTTGACAGTTCGTTATATCCCAGGGATGTACAACGGCCTAGCCGACAGCCTCTCTCGAGACAAAGCGCAACCGGAGTGGCATCTAAGTCAGACAGCTACGTCGGTAATATTCCAGAAATTCGGTACGCCAGAGATAGATCTATTTGCTTCAGCCAGATCAGCTGTGGTGGCGGAATACGTCAGCGAAGATGTAAAAGACACCCGCAGTCGACTCACGGATGCATTCAGCAGGACGTGGCGATACAAGTTGGGTTGGATATTCCCGCCGCCGGCGATAATACCGCTAGTACTAAGGCATTTGGAAACCTCGAAAGGACCTACCTTTTAGTAACTCCCTTCTGGAATAGAGCTTTCTGGGAACCGGATTTGAGAAGGCGAGAAATGTGCCCACCGCTGGTGATACAGGACTTGAGGTCGAACCTGACGGACCTTCGCACAAACCTACCGCGACCCAATGTGGACGATCTACTTTTATTGGTTTGGAAGGTACAGGCTGGTCCAAGGAAGTCGAAAATTGGTCTCGAACAGAGGTCGGTCTCCTGGAGTCATCGTGGAGAAAATCAACAATAAAGACATATAAACCGGTTTGGATACGTTGGAAAAATTGGGCGCAAGCCAACAATATTGCACCTGATAACCCCGAAGCCTCTGATTTGGTAAAGTATATGTTCTTTCTTCATAACACGGTAAAGCTAACTTCGCGAACTATATTACTACAGAAATCATTTGTTGCTACCATGGCTAACCCTCAACGTTCACAGGAGTTGAGCTCGAACTTCCTGGTAAGACATGCCATTAAAGCTATTTCCTTGGAGAATCCCCCAAGTAGAAAACCTCTGGCCTGGAAAATAAACGATTTATGTCAATTCCTCAAATCCTACGACCTGGACGAGAAAAGTCTTTTCCAAACTTTCCGTCATACCTGTGTCCTTCTTCTCCTGGCTTCAGGGAGGAGGGTGCATGACCTCACTTTACTTTCTCTGAAAGTAGTAGGCTCGTTCCTCGACAACGGCGGCAATCACTTTATGGCCACAATTCGGATGAAAAACTGACTCAAGTACTTATAGGCAGTCCGCGTGGGTCTTCAAAAATAACGCAAACCGGGGTGAAGACCGACTGAATGTCACCACCTGGATCAGAAAATCCATTGCAGTTTCTCAAGAAAGGCGTCAACGGAAAGACCTTACCAACCTATTTATAACTACAAGAGGAACCGTAAAGAATGCTTCGCGGGCGGTTATATCCGGATGGATACGTACCTTGTTCCGCGAAGCTGGTATGTCGGCCTCAGCTGGAAGTTTCAGGAGTGTAGTGGCCTCAGACAACTGGTCTAGTAATAAATACAATATCGAAGAAATCCCCAAGAAAGGGAACTGGAGGGCGAAGAAAACCTTTTTGAACCATTATTTTAAAGAAGTCTCTAATAGTTTAGTCAGAATTCCTGATAACAACCAAATAAGAATAAGTGATGATTTCTCAACTTTATAATATTACCTTAACTGTGATGATTAATCTTTATGAGTATGAATAGGGCATTTTGTTTTCTTTTGTTTGTAAGAATAACTTGGGACTTGTCCTGCTAATCTTTAAGTTTGTTATTTCTTTTGATCTCAAACACTGTTTTAAATAATATAAAGCAAAACTAATCATATTTTATGTCTTTACTTTACTCTTAGATACTCTATACCTTTAAGCCTATCATATCACAGTACGCAAAGCAGCGCCGGCAGAATGTAAACACGTCTCAAGTGGTTCAAGCGAAGGCTCGAACACCTAAATAGGAACGTTTTCCCCCCGAAGGGTAGAAAACGTATATTTAGGTTTCAGCCGTAGCTTGAACCACCAGTTTCATGAGTCTTGTCGGCTCATTGAACAGGTACTGACAGGTGCGTCGCTCCTGCGCCGCTCCCCGCGCGCTGCCTCTTGGTAGAAAGGGATAGCAACAGAGTTTGACATTTACTTTACACACACATACGCACGATAATGGGTGTGTGAGTGAATAATTTGGAAGGCGTAATCTCAAGTGGTTCAAGCTACGGCTGAAACCTAAATATACGTTTTCTACCCTTCGGGGGGAAAACGTTCCTATTTTGTTAACTCTACCTTCTAGGCGTTTGCTTCTCGGAGATCCGTTGCGGCTACGAAGTCACCGCCGCTCTCAAGAACTGGGAAGTCATCATCGGCTCCTCCCACATCCTCACTCCTGACAATTTCCTGTCCGACCTTAATTCCCTCACTGCCTAACTCCCACTGTAACAAGCCTCTTTATAACTAACGGCTCCTTTAGGCCCAGCGACAGTATTCCGCGTCCCGTAAGCCTCTCGGTACGGCAATAGCAGCTGTTACGTAGCTATATCGTTTCCATAATGTAAGTTACGGAGAACTGTTGTATCAAAATTTTATATAAAATTTCACATTGTATCGTGAATCGACTTGCGCCGTTATTAGGTATTACTTGAGCATGTTAGTTTTGTTTTAATAGCGAATTCGCTTAAATAAGAGTAAGAACGGACAGCAATAACTCGTTAGTAACCCTAGATTACCGTTGAACGCTAGATTCTGGCTAATGAAAACTGAGACTAGAAAATGGCGCCAAATTTTAAAAATCGGCGTATTGCAGCACCATGACTGTAGTGCGAAAAAACAGTAATGATACTTGAACAACATGATATTCACCACTATGCCACTGAAACAATGAACCTATTTCGTTGAAATTAGGGAATATAATAATAGAAAAATAAATTAATAATTTATTTATATTGACTAAAAGAAGTAGCAATTTAAGTGTGTAAGACTTTCTATAAGTTACTATGAACTCTTTGGGGTCTGTAAAGGTTCAAACATAAGTAAGTATAAGTACATTATGAAATGAAACTGCTGCCTATTAGGTATAAGGATAAATGATCATAAAGTTTTATTTGTATTTGCGTGTATTATATCAAAGTTATCTAAATTGAACACAGGCGATATAATGAGGATGCTTTTTGCCTGGAGTAGGCCTGTACACCACACACCATCATTGACTCCGCCTTCACTTCATGTTGTTTCATGGGATGGAAGTTTTAATGACACTGTACTTATTTCCTCTACGCCTTCAATACGTTCCATATTTTCATAGTGATATTCAAATGTTGCATGAAAGTATCACAACATACTAACACCAAAAAAATCTCTTTCAGCACCTCTTGTTCTTGCTCAAAATTTCTTATCACGGTGAAACTAACTGATGCGTTTTTTTTATTTTTATTAAGACTTTGAAGAAAACGACATCTTTTTTCAACTGAAACGACAGATAAGCAATGGTTGACACATTTGACATTAATATTAAGTATAGTTGCTGTATGAAAAGTTGTAAATAAATCTCAGTCTCAGCTTTCAATAGCCAGAATCTACTAAAATATTATAAATATCGTATGTACAAATTTATAACTAACAGCCTTGTAATAGTCATTCGTTGTTTCGATGTTTTCTTATTTTAATGTTCCTTAAGTAGTTTTCCGACGATGTAGTGTAGTGAAAAGCTAGATACACCTGAGTAAATCGTGATACAAATTAATGTTGTATTCCAGACCGTTACAAAAGCGTTGGCTCACTAGTGTGTAGATGACGTGGTGCGGGAGAGAACTTTACGTAGGGGCCGAGGGGCTGGCGACTCGACAACTGCCCCTTTCGCCTGTTTTAGAGAGATTATATCTTTAAGTGATACAATGATAAGTCGAATTTAGTACGCGTATTGTTCAAACTCGCTTGAGCGCATTCCATAACCGTTTCAAAGAGTGAACCCTACAAAGGATTTTCATATTAGCTATAAGTCGAATTACTTCATGGAATCGTTTAGTCGTCGGTTAGTGGATGTAAAAATGGAATGCTGCCCGCACTGTGTCAACTAGGCACAGGAGCTTTCATTATTTTTATCTTCACACATATCGTAAGTCCTCTGTAATGCGAGTCAGAAACCAGCAGTCTCGTAAAAGTTCAGTTTTACTTTGGAAATTTTCTTACCTGTGGTAGTAGGTAATAGCAGTAACGTAATTCGATATCCTTATGAGTTTCGAATTTTGAACATCCTCCAAAACCAATGCAATTTAAATAGGTTTCAATTAAAAAATAAAGTGTACGAAACATGACTCGTGAAACTTTAATTCGTGACAAGTTTGTTATGCATTCGGCTTCTGAGCCCAACTTAGAGTACTTATAATATGTGTGTAGATAAAATAATGTATGCAACTCTACATAATTAGGCCTTAAAACACTCGTGTGATCTTATTACTAAACTTGGCTTCGCCTCGTTTCATAAAACCGCACTCGTCATTTAAGAACCCTCATTATGTAACAGTTGCATAAACTACTAGTTTTAGACTTAAGAAAATTCTTAAATGGTCTAAACAAATTGTTAAGTTTTAATAAATTTTATTTTGATTAAATTGTTTCGTTGTTTACAGACCACTTTATTAGCGATTATACTGACAAAGCTTCTGCGTTGTTATGGAACTTATATTGTAAAAAAATATGGTAACCCTCTTTTACTCGACTGCAGTAGAGCTACAAAGAGGGTTATAAGTTGTTAATAAATACTTTTAGCCAACATCACTATATCAATATTAACAACTGACCATGTGGCTACGATATAATTATTATCACAATGTTTAGTATTTAAACAAGTACGTTGAATAATATATAAAATTGTGTGGTTATTTTTAAAATAATTAATTCATTAAAAATGTTAATTTTATTGCTACAGTGCAATGTGCACGTAATAAATGCACGCTGCTTTTAGTTGCTAAATTCGTGTTTATTGTTAAGTTATATTGTAAGTGGATTCTTATAGCAATCATTAGGTTAGGGAGTGTTTATTTAAATGGACTGAATCAGATTAATATTAATTGTTTTGGGGTTGAAGTGTTTCGGCGGAGGAAGGCGAAGTGAGTAACAAAATACGACAAAATCACAAAGCTCTTATGACAGGACAAGACAATGACCACCATGGCGTTACGAATTTTGACATGACACGTCTACACGTGCTGTACATTGTACAGTCAGCGTCATATATATGGTGACATCCAAAGTGCTCAAATACTTTGGTACACCATACAAATCGTATGGTGTGCCGAACTATTTGATCACTTTGGATATCACCATATACATGACGCTGACTGTACGTGGCGGTATACCTCGCCTTCCACTGAAAATGGCAGAAAAATGTAGTGCAATAATAAGCCACAGTACCACAAACTTGTCCGACCCGGTGACGGCGTCACTGTTGGAGAATGCAGTGCTGACGTGAAATGGACAATGGAATGGTAAGTAACGGCAATAGCTAGAGTTCTGACCGCCGATCAGATAAGTTTGTGACGCTGTTAAGGCAAGACTCGTCATAAGTGCTTTGTAGGTGTCATGAACAAGATAGTATAGTATTAGTTCCTTAGCTGTTCGTGAATAGCCACGAATGGCATCATAAATTAGCGTGCACTTAAATAAATCGACTAGAAAACTAAACTTTTCGTCGGTCAGCCTTTTTGAAGAGCCCAATATTATAACTGTAAATTTCGTTTACATATTTTAATGCCAAATGCTAGATCTTGCGCCAGTGTGGCAGCGGCCGTAGCTGAATAAGCGCGGACGGCGCGTTTCGGCCCCATTAGTGCTAAAATAAAATGCTTGTCATTATTTACTCCGTAGTTTACATTTCGCTAGTAATAATAATAATTCTGTATACTTGTTACTCTTTATCTGAATGCGAGTTGTTGATATTATCGTGAGGTTATATCCTTAAATAGTCTGGCGATCCGACCGTGTGATTTTGTACCTATTCATTAGATCATCGTGATGTATTTTTAGAGGAATCTGTTTGTTCCGGATTATCTAACGAAAAAATAGTCGCAAGTGCTCTTAAATTTATTGCTCTCCTTGCTTTTATTATACGTTGTTGTGATATTAATAAGAGACGCATGGTAAAATAACGTTTAAAACATGATCCTCTAGTACAGGGGTTTCCAATCGGTCGAACGCGGCTGTTGGTCCAGGCGTTCGTGGCAAAACAGATAAATACATGTTTATTTATGTAGATCTGCGATTGTGTTATTGGTAGATCGCAAATAATTTAGTCGGCGAAAGTAGATCTTGGGTCTAATGAAATTGGCCACCCCTGTCCTAGAGTCATTTCAACAAAATAAAATAAGACAAAGATTTATCGTTTACTTAATAATCAATTAATACTAACTTGTGCTGTGTGTGAGCCTCCGGTATATGAAATGATATTTTTTAGCCGGCCGGTTAGGTAACCGTGTTAGGAAACGTGGTTAATGACCCTGACCATGAACCTAGAGGTTAGGTCCCGGGTTCGAATTCCGGCAAGGACAGACATTTGTATGATGAATACCGATGTCATATGCATTTATATGTATTTATACGTATGTACCAGTATATCCTTTGTCTTGCAGTTACCCGTAGTAGTTACAAGAATTGCTTGTTTTGGGACTAGGATTTTTGTGTATGATCCCACATTTGACGACCGGATAGCCTAGTGGTTAGAGAACCGGACTATGAAGCTTGAGGTCCTGGGTTCAATCCCCGGTCGGAGCAGATATTTAGTATGATGAATACGAATAAGTATGTTTATCCGTTGTCTAGTACCCGTAGTACATACAGGCTTTGCCTATTTTGGGACTAGCTCAATTGCAAATTGGTGTCAATTGTCCCATGATATTTGTTTATTTTATTATTACACTAGCTTATGCTCCGCGGTATTGCCCCCGCGAAACATTACAAAATTGGCTAGTTCCCTATCCCGTAGGAATTTCGAAAAATCCTTTCTAGTGCACCTTTAGGATACTCAAGGCATATGCTTGCCAAATGTCATGTCTCTAGGTCCAGTGGTTTGGGCTGTGCGTTGTCTGTCAGTCACGGTCTTCTTTTATAGGTATAGATTAAATTTAATAAAAACAGATATGAAATCGAACTTTTGGATCTCCGGCTATAAGAAAAAATGACTTCTATTGTTTAATTACATTCCAACTTTCTATGTGTGTAGTAGTTTCGTCTTTAATCGCATATCGCACTAGTACCGCTATTTATAATAAACGTGTCGTATTTACTTATGTAAGGTTCAAGTGCACATTAAACTAATAAATACAACTATTTAACCAACAGCAATCTTAATGGAGGAATTTAAATATTCCAATAATAGACCTTAATGTCTAGAAAACCCGTGTAGCATCTTCTTGTGATATGTATTATTTTGTTAGATGGTGTTTCGGTCTAAATTACTATATTATTACATGTATAATTATAATTAAGCAAAGTCCCTATTTAGCGTCTCTTTTCAGCACTTTAGTTGTATACATAATTATTTTGAGTGTAGTTTGTCGTATTGTATAATCATAAGTAATATTATAATTTATCGTGTTTTGATGGTTCCATATTTTTAACCGACTTCATAAAAGGAGGCGGTTCTAGTGTTACCGGTGTGTATGCTAGTGCTACCGTTTGATGTATTTGGTTAGATGAGTATTGTATTGATATATGTTGGCCCTATTACCGCGGTAATTCGGCATAGCTATTTAGAAATGTTGATTGTATTAAACAGATATTGCCTTTCACGATATACATCGTTGTCAAACGTCTAAATTCATAGCAAAAGTATGGTTTGCAAACAAAGCAGTACTGGAATAGGTTCACTAATAGGTGTGTAACATAAACATAGAATGTCATATTTTCGTTTCGCATAACAACCTTAGGCAGAATAATTCATAGTATACCTAACCGATTTTAGCAGCAGAATATTAACGTGGCATAGTATTGAAAATAATGCAGTATTTAGTTTGTATATATTACATGTGTGGATGAATATTTTTGGGTTGTAGAAAAAAACGTCTTCTAAAAAACCCCTTCGGCCGTCTACGAAACCGGAGTTTCGAAACTGGCTTCGAACGAGGCTTTTGTAGTACTTGTACGTAACTGGCTTCGATCAAGTACTTTTTTTTACTTGTACGTAATTAGTTTCGATCGAGGCTTTTTCTATGCTTGTAGGTAACCGACTGCTTCATAAAGTAATTTGTAGGTAACTGATTCCGATTACTTTATATGTACCTATACTATTTAAATTTATATCTATGTACATATCTTACTTATTTAAATCGCAACTACACGATTAAGAACTCCTTTGTATTATTATTATTATTACTCCGTTTATTTCGTAAGTAGACATTTTGGTTATTTTTCTATGTATCTAGCAGTGACAGCCAAATGACAGTGGTAGTCCTGCTATTTTTTTTAATACTTGACACCATAGACATTAAAAATATGTAATGAGGATATGGGTCGGAACATGATATCTAATATAAAAAAAAAAATCGTAAGGAAACTCCAAAGAACCTCAAACTAAACTCTGCTAAAGTTTGTAATTACTTCCCAACTACGGTTTCGTAGGCGGCCAAGGAAAATTTGATAATTACTTGATCGAAACTAATTACGTAAAAGTAAACAAAAATACTTGATCGAAGCCAGCTACGTATAAGTACTACAAAAGCCTCGATC
The DNA here is from genome assembly GCA_963691665.1 of Clepsis dumicolana. NCBI lineage: Eukaryota > Metazoa > Arthropoda > Insecta > Lepidoptera > Tortricidae > Clepsis > Clepsis dumicolana. The sequence goes on along the minus strand of OY829505.1, from coordinate 31,674,876 downwards.
GAAGCCAGTTTCGAAACTCCGGTTTCGTAGACGGCCGAAGGGTAAAAAACCTTCAAAACTAACCTATCCGAGTCGATTCTGCTCCGAAGGCCTTGCTCGCTCGCTTCGCTCGCACGCTGCTGCTTTTTAAACTATTTTCAATTACAGTATCTACATATATATCAGATTCGGCAATACAGTGTTCTGCCATTATACCATATAAAAATCGGCGATACTAAAGTTGGGCTATTTAATATTCTGAAAAATTACTATTATACGAACATTACATTATTTGATTTGGTACTATTAAATTTAACATGGTATCTGTCTGATTTGTTATGATTATATTATGCTTCAAAAAGTCTTGCCACGCGTAGATACATTAATTCAATTTATTTTGAATGACATCTTAAGTTGAGAAACCATTAATTAAATTACTTAATGGTATTACTTTGTCTGCTAACTTTACCGATTCCTAAGAATTCACACGTCTGATAAAATTGGATGTTAAATACAATGTTCATGATAAGTACGTATATCATTATAAAATATTGTTACGAATATTTTTTTCATATAGCCACAAATTTCATAATAGTTATAGACAACTTTATAATAGTAAGCATACTTCATTATCAGTATTCAAGTGTTGAAACTTTTATTAAATTATTTAATCGTCCTAAACCAGTCTTTCATTTCTTCTTACGCAATAGCTCAAGCAGTTAATGTTGTTTTCCTACGGGGTTATCACTGCCCGGTCTTGTGACTGCCCTCTTTGTACAGTTCAGTATCTATCAAGACCGACGTACGATCCAGTCACAATGGCAAAAGATCTTGTTGTCCTAGCTTATTCAGGCGGTTTAGATACCAGCTGCATACTGAAATGGTAACTTTGTAGACAATTTAATTTAAGGCCCATCTAACTCATCATTGTCCATCTTGTTATTTGACCTTTTAAATTGATTTTGAGTCTTCAATAAAATCCTTCTTTATTATATTCACAAGTATAAGTATATTTTTGGTCATATTTTATTAGGCTTATCCAAAAAAACTATGATGTGGTTTGCTATATGGCTGATGTCGGCCAAGATGAAGACTTCCGGAAAGCCAAACAAAAGGCGAAGGGAATCGGAGCCAAAGATGTGAGTATTCGTTTTTTACAAGTCTTTTGGTATATTTATTTTCCTGACTCTATGGCAAAGGCAAAACTAAATTCACGCGAGTGGTCACCTTAATATGGGCGCTCGAAATACTTTACTTGAACATATATTTATTTTGGTTTTTCTATACTTAAGTGTATTTATTACTATTTTTAAATTAGGCGATTGTGGAAGATTTGCGCAATGAGTTCGTCTCCAACTACATGCTTCCGGCTATTCAAATGGGGTTGATCTACGAAAGCCGGTACTATCTGGGCACGTCTCTGGCGCGTCCCTGCATCTCTGTGGGAATTGTAATTGCCGCTAAAAAACTAGGCGCCAAGTACGTATAAAATAGGCTTATGTTACAAGTCAAAAACTTTCTTTTTTATACCTAAGTACTCTAACAAAGTCGTAGTTGTAGTCACAGCGGTTGCAGCGTTTCCCAAACATTGTTCTGCTGTGACCTGGTAATTTTAATAAACTCCTTTCATCACTCATCACCCACTCAATAATTTATTAAACCCCACCTATATGTCGGCGGTGCTTGCGATGCGAAAACGCGACGACCGACGCATCTTGAGCGGATGTGAGTCAAGAACAGCTCTACAGATTTTCAATATTTTTGATTTGTTGGATTTGCCTCCGCTCCGAATAGCAGAAAAACTATTAAAAAGTTGTGAAAAATTTTCGAAAAATAATTATGAATATTTTTTTCTCATACGTTTTCTATGGGGCGGTATGAAGTTCTCTGGGTCGGCTAGTACTATTTAAAACAAAGAGGCAATGCTGCCACCCGGTATTTTTTTTCGTGGCCCAGTGCCGGGTGCTGGCCGACTAAATGTGAAATCCATTCATAAGATTCCTAGTAATTGTGATTTTCTTGCAACAGGTTTATTTCACATGGAGCCACCGGCAAGGGCAACGACCAAGTTCGTTTCGAACTGAGCGTATATTCACTTTGGCCTGAGGGAAAGGTGAGAAAAGTGTAACTAATGTTTTAGTTTCAATGCAGCAGTACCTCAGCACACGCTCACCAACACCTACCTAATAATAATAACCTATCTATTCAAAAGAGTCAGGAAAGTTGAACATACGAGAACCGATAACGTAGAGCAACAATATACTACGTCAATATATATTCTAACAAAAACTTACTGTATAACCGTTTAACTTCCGATAGAATCAGAAATGATATCCGCAGTAGAACTAAGGTTACCGACACAGCTCGAAGAATTGCGAATCTTAAGTGGCAGTTGGCGGGGCACATTGCTCGCAGGACTGATGGCCGATGATCGGGTCAGAAGGTTCTCGAATGGCGTCCGCGCGCCGGGAGGCGAGCTGTCAGTAGGCCTCCAACAAGATGGAATGACGACCTGGTAAAGATCGCGGGGTCGCGGTGGATGCGGAAAGCACAAGTCTGGGTGGAGACCCTTGGGTGGGGGAGGCCTATGTCCAGCAGTGGACGTCTTTCAGCTGACATGAATTAATTAATTAATAACCATTTCACATGAAGCGTTATTGTGAGATCGTAATGTGTTGCTAGGGAAGTAAGCAAAATATTGATTACTTTATGTAAGAATTTACTTAATGAAATAAAAAAAAAACTTTTTCTTCTGTGATGTTAGATCATTGCCCCGTGGCGCATTCCCGAGTTCTTCGAACAGTTCCAAGGACGCGGTGATCTCATACAGTTCGCTAAGCGGGAGAACATTCCGGTCTCCGCCACTCCGAAGGCACCTTGGTCTACCGACGAAAACATCATGCATATAAGGTAGGGTTAATTACTTTATTTTACAAGCTTTTAAGTAAGTATATTAACTTGCAACGTATGTAGGTATAATCTCTGGGTTGTCTGTGTAAAATATATATTTTAACAAAATTTATTAATTAATTTAATAGGTTTAGAGGTACCTCCTCGACCTTATATCTTACCGACTGCGTAGTTGAATGACCTGTTCTAATGATAACGAACTCGTACCTAGTTATGGTGAGTAGAATGATTGGATACGCGCGTTCGTGCATGCCTCCCCCAATGCCTTTGTTATCCCAAAGACAAGCCTAATAGAATCGCATGGAAGGAAGATGTTCACATTTTAACCCCCAAAAACAGAGGGTTTTATAAATTTAACTGATTCGAACGGGGCTTTTTAAAAGAAAGCTAATTAAAAGCGTCAGTTCGTAGCCGTCAAAATCAGTTCCGTGACTTTCGAAAGTACTTTGAAACGAAAATATCGGGGTTTTTCAAGTTTTCTAAGTTGTAAACACATTTGTTGTAGTTATGAGTCGGGTGTGCTTGAAGACCCAGCAGCCATTCCTCCAAATGGTATTTATAAGATGACTCGGGACCTCCAGCAGACGGAAGACTATCCGGCTACCATCGATATTACGTTCGAGAAAGGTAAAAATAACAACTCTCACGATTTTTAAATACTAAATAATAGCAAGTATAATTCTCGTAATAAATAATACTAGAGGGGTGACTAAGTAGTGTACGTAGGTACAACGATTCTGTTTATCAGCATAAAGTGTCCTTCACACAAATGCACAGCTGATAAACCCCGCACAATGTTTTCTTCTTAAAGGTTTGCCGGTATCGATGCAAATCCCCAGTGGACAGGAGAAAGCTCTGATCGTTTCCGACCCGTTGGCTCTTGTTGAAACTCTCAACAAGTTGGGAGGCCATCACGGCATTGGTCGTATCGACATCGTCGAGAACCGTTTTCTGGGATTAAAGGTAAACACACTACACTAAGTTATAGTTATTTATGACGGTGATGAAACCTGAAACCTAGCCCCACGGAAATTTATTCAAACATATACTTAATAAAAGCAATTTACAATGTCATAAACTCGAAGCTGAAACTAATTATACTAAAACTTAAAACTAAATGTAAAACAAAAAAGTCATCCGCCACAGGCTTCATCAAAACAATGTTAATATTTATGCAAACAACAACAAAGATTTTTTTTTTTAAATCACCGCCATGAATCGTATCCGGTGCAAAGGTTCCCATAACGCTGGCCGCGTTTCCCCGCTGAACAGTTAAAGAAATCCTTTGCACCCCCTGTCCCTAAGCCTTCGCCCCACCTCTCCCACGAAATTCCGCGCCTCCATACCCCAAGGTTCCCAGTCTCCACTGCCACAGGGACACATATGTGGATTAAATTGACAGTTTTGCAATAACATTCTCTTTTCAATCACGGAATGTTTTGAGTTAAGCTTGTTCTGATGGCCTCAAACAAAAGTTAACCATGGTCTCCAAGGGGAGTGGCGTGGGAGGGCACACCACCCTGAAAGGATTTCCAGGGGGGCGTTCAACTGCAGTTTTCTTTCTAATTTACTATCGAGCCAATTGAATCATAATTCATGACATAACCCAATTTCATGAACCTTGTCACTTTAAAATATGAATGACATAATGAGAAATACCTGATAAGGAAAATCATTATGACGTTTACCGTGACAACGTTCTATGCGTTCCATGCTTCCATGGTGGGTCACACGGACCAACCACCCTCTGGACACCGCATCTTCTATAATTTACTTGGAAAGTCATTAGTGTCATTACTAAAAAAGTCGTGGTGAGCGGGCCGGGGGAATGCGTCGTGATTGGTTCATTCATAGCTTGTCATCTCGCAAGTCGAAAGTGAGCCGCGATCCCGCGATTGGAGGCTAGAGAGAGAGAGAGGAAGTCTCCCCCCGCCCCATTCTCCACCCGGGCGGCAAAAAACCACGCTGCGCGATTGTGCTTAGACCAATAAGATATGAAGTCGTCCTTCTACTGTATATACATTAAAGATAAAACGTACCTAAATATACGATATTTTTCGTAGAATTAATTTCTTTCATTAAGTCTAGAGGTCTGTATGAAACTCCGGCCGGCACCATTCTGCATGCCGCCCACCTCGACCTTGAAGCTTATTCTTTGGACAGGGAAGTCTTGAGGTACTGTTACTTATGATTACTGTTTTATATTTCAATGAATATTCAGTAAGGTAAAAATTGTCAAAAATAGCTGAAGTCAAGATTGATACCTGCATCAGTAGCGGCGTAGGGTAGATTGGCACCCCGAGCGGGTAGATTAGCACCCTGACTTAAAATAAAACACCTAGAGGGAGATTTTGTGCGCATTCTTTGTCTGTAGGTAGGTACTAAGTGAGTTGTCGTACTTGTCGTTGTCACCCCTAGGTGGCTGGCACCCAGGGCGGACCCCCTTCCCCCCTTACGCCGCCACTGCCTGCAGTCTACATTTTAAAAAGGATCCTTGTTACAATATTTACTGATGCTTAAACGTCCTGACTTATGCGTTCTCCTTTACAGGCTCAAGAAGTACTTGCAGGACAAAATGGCCGACTTTGTCTATAACGGGTTCTGGTTTTCACCGGAAGCGACTTACACATTTAAATGTTTGGAAATGTCGCAGGAGTCTGTTACCGGAACTGTGACAGTGAGACTGTTCAAAGGAAATGGTAAGTAACCTGGAACCTAATAAATAGTCTTAAGCCGACTTGCTCTAACCTGACTTAGACAGTTGATCCCGAGTAAATGAATTAACTGAGTACCTTAGTTACCCACAAGTTTGCCTTATTGGATAAAGTAAAACAAAAACTAGGTATGAATTTACCGCATCCAACAATGAGCCCCAAATACTATTGGCCCTGAACCTTCCTTGAATTAACCCTTTGCGGCCTGTTTGAAAAAACGTTTCATTTTTTCAGTTTCCATTCTGGCCAGGAAGAGTGCAAAGAGTCTGTACAACAAGGAGCTGGTGTCTATGGAAGTCGCCGGAGGTTTCTCCCCCGAGGATAGCACTGGCTTCATTAACATCAACGCCTTGAGGCTCAAAGAATATTCCCGATTCACTGCTCAGACAAAATTTTAACATTCTGTCAGGCACATTCAAGGGTTTACAAATTTCGTGTAACGTCAATAAATACGCAACATTGAGTTAAATGCCTTAAATTATTTCCAAATATTCCCAACCCAACCTGGACCGTATTTTATATAGCTACAAGTTACAATTTTACAATCTACCTTTTATTAGAAGGAGACTCCCGCTTGTAAATTGTAACGTGTAGCTTTATATAACCTAACCAACTTAGAAAAGTTGAAAAACCCCCGACATTGTCATTTCGAAGTTCAATATTTCAAAAACGGGTGAATCGATTTTAATGAAACTTAGCTAAGAACCATCCCAATTAAACTAGCTTTCGGTTAACAAAAATCGCAACGAAATCGGTCCATCCGTTTGGGAGCTCTGATGCCACAGACAGATGCACAGGTCAAACATAACATCCATTGATGCCCTGCCCCCGACTACGAAGTGCAAAATTCGAACTTCGTTATCGTGCCGTCCCTCTCAAGCTAATATTATTTAACACGAGAGTGAGCGGGACGATACGATACGAATTTCGTAGTATGGGGGCTGGGGGACTACTACCAAATTCGAAGTTCGTATGGTGTTTTCCCGCTCACTCTTGTATTAAATAGCTTGAGCGGGACGGCACGATACGAAGTTAGATTTTAGAATTTCGTAGTATGGGAGCTGAATACGTCTTTAAATAAATACCTATAGCATGAGAATAAATAATAACATAGTGGAACGGAATCTCTTTTGACCGAGTCCAAAACGCCGCCATTTATATACCTACTTCCCCCTTCACGTAGTTATATCCCTCTGTCATCCAGGCGTGTTGCTAGGGTTGCTTGCTATTAAACATTAGATACTTATGTCTAAAGATAATATCACTAAGATATAAGTTTTTCTTTACTTTGAGATGATTATTTTATTTCAGTTTTACAAAATATGAGATTTATAAATCATTACATAACTATAGACACTTCTAAATAAGAAGTTATTATAAGTGCCATACCAAATGAAGCCATTTAAGCTGATTTAAGTAATTATTACTTATGTACAAATATAAAATAAAATACATACAGGCTCACATAAAACTATTATAACCAGATTATAAACAATCAAACGCGCGTGCAGCGACGCCGGTCGTGACAGCCTGACTGAGTACTGAGTAGTCTGTTTAACGAATACTCTAATACCTTGAGCCCGTCCGGAGAGGGAGTTTCCGTTCTACTATGTTATTATTTATTCTTATGCCTATAGTATCATAAGTAATCTCGAACGCAGTTGTATTAAAGTCTCACTTTCGAGATAGATCTCGATGCCTCCTGAATTCATGATACTGCTGCAGTGATGATTGAGATATTATCTTACGAGGTACGGTAATTTGCAGAATTTTTGGAACTTGGTTTGAACTAATTTATTAGATTGATAACATTTCGCGGCAGTCAATGCCATGTTAAGCGCTTAGAAGTGGCATGCGTTCTGCTCGTACCCAATCTACGGTTCTACTCCAAATACCCTTGTGTGTGAAACTACATACCTAAATAATGAACTTCGAATTTCTGACTTAGGAGTAGGGGCTCAATCAAAGATCAATGAAGTCTGCCCCCCTACGAAGTGCAAAATTCGAACTTCGTATCGTGCCGTCCCGCTCAAGCTAATATTATATAATACGAGAGTGAGCGGGACGATAGGATACGAACTTCGAATTTCGTAGTAGTCCCTCTGTGGACTCAATCGATGCCAGACAAAATTCTTGTCAACTTTGGGGTTATTATTCAAATATCAAAAACAACGCCCTCATGACAGACCTCATAAAACTAGCTTATCATGCTGTTATATTTTCCAAACAAGACTTATTATAATGGCATTTTTGCAATATTGTTTTTTTATACGATGAGTAAGGCAAAGGAGCAAGTGATGACCACTGCCCATAGACACCCGCAACCCTCAGAGGGTTTGCAGATGCGTTGCCAACCTAGAGAGCTAAGATGAAATGCCTCTTGTGCCCGTAAGATAAGCAAATAAGCCCATGTTGCATGGCTCCATAGCTGACACTTGAAAACAATAAAATTGTGAACCCGCCGTGTTTTATAAAGCTACAAGTTACAATTTACAAGCGGAAGTCTCTTTCTAATAAAAGGTGATAGAATGAGACTTCCGCTTGTAAATTGTAACTTGTAGCTTTTATAAAAGGTAGGTGGTGAGCGAAACCGTACCTTAATTTTTTCATGGTGGCAAGTCCTTACTGATGTGACACTGACAGCACGGATTAAAAACCTTCTTGTCTATTGACTTGCAGTCGGACTCAGTCGGATCGGACTAATGTTTGTATCATCTCAATCTTCTTACTTACAGAAAATTTGTCAAAGTAGTCAAATGAAGCGTTTTATTTTAATTATATTGTAACTTGTTCGGCTAAAATCAAGTCGCAAAACTTGCCACTTAGGCTGAGTGCTGTCCTGCAGGAAGGAAGTTCATTCGCGACAACAATTAAAGTACTTGTTAAACATGCATAGAAACTTGCCTCAAAACAAAGAAGCATTGTTAAAGTCGTACACCACTCGGCTCAAAGAAGATGTTAAGAGTATGTTGGAGAATTTCGAAGGTATGTGACTTATAGATACTAACGTTCTTCTATGTTGGGTTTTGAATTCACTGAAATCTTTTATCTACCAGCCATGGTTCCAACGAGGTAAACAGATAAAACCTTTATTTGGTATTGGAGAGTAATTAATAAAATTGCATTGGAGCTATTCAAATGTTGGCACCCCCAATATGCTTGACATCTGCAGCACAGTATATATAGTCTTAATATTATAAAGACAAATAGGGTGAAAATTGTTAAGGTGCAACCTCTTTTGAGTTTACGATGTGACACCTACTTGTAGAGGAAGAAATGCTAATAACTTTATTTACAATAAAAGCAATTTACAATGACATTAAATCCAAGCTAAAACTAAATTAGCTGTCTTGTCTAATGTATGATTTGTTGTTGAGTTTTGTCAAAATATAATTTTGTCTTATTAAAACGTAATTTCGTGCTTTATTGGTTACCAAGCTTTCTTCTATACTGCCTCTGTCAAGCGCTAGTAAAATCTATGCTCTAAAAAAATCTGTCAAAATCTTAGTGCCGATGGTAGGGGTTTTCAATAGTGTAAAGATTGATTAATAAACCGTATTGCAATTTTGATAGGTTCATTCTAATAAATAGAACCATAATCTCACATTCTGACTGACTATAGTATTAACATAGATAATTACACTGTTTCAGAAATCATCAAGCTTGCCAAAGGTGAAAATGAATCTCAACTCAACAGAATGACTCAAATTGAACAAGACACTTTTGAGATGCAAGTCCGTGCTGCTAATATTGGTAAGAATTATTTCTAGTGGGCTCAAGGCATGAATACAGCTTTCCATTTGCTTAAGTGATCATTTGCTAATTGCTCCATTTGCTAATGAGCTGTATATGAGATAAATAAATTGCTCTGTGTGAGTGCACACAGAGCAATTTATTTATGTGTGTAAAGTGTAAAGCAAGATTGTATTGACATATCAATATATGAATATTTTTTATGAATATTTTGATAATACAGATATGGTGCCTGTTAGTGAAGGTTGATTAGGCACACACATTTCACATTCATACACATTACGGGCTACAGCTTCTATATAGAGAACTTTTTTTTTTACTTGCCAGAAATACTGTTAGTGTTAATCATGTGTATTTTTTGTTTGCAGTAAGAGCCGGAGAATCATTAATGAAGTTGGTGTCAGATATCAAACAGTACCTGATACTGAATGATTTTCCTTCAGTCAATGAAGCAATCACTCAGAACTCAAAGCTATTCAGGACTAAGCAACAGGAGTGTGATCAGAAACTGATGTCTTTGCGGGATGATATTGCTGCTGATCTCTATGATCTAGAAGATGAATACTTTACTAGTATATATAAATAATCAACTGAGAACAAGAAATTTACAAATAGAACTGTGTGTAACTTTAGTTTTTAAGATAAATTAAATAAATCTTTATTTTAATATTTAATATCCTCAATATTATATACTGATATAAATTAAATATCCTTTGAACTGAAGGGAAAACATTTTAATATCGACAATGACAAGAAGACAAATCAAAATATGACAACTTAAAAACTTCCTTCTATAAGAGCTAAAAAGGTTAGCTATAACTAGGCCGCCGCAGAAATACAGGTGCTCCTAACGCAATCCATTCTGGAGGGCGCTAGGCAGTCGCCTAACGACTTCATGGGGAAGTTTCGGGGTAAACCGACCCATGCAAGCGGGGTCCTGAAACTGTAGTGCGAGGACCAAGATTCAGTGTCTTGGCTCGCTAGAACAGTGGAAGGATTCACCTTGTCCTCGGGCGTAGAACTGGTGGTCAAGCGACAGCGCGACCTAGTCCGCATGGTCCGCTGCGGTGTCCTGCTGGCGGGTGTCGAAGACGACATCTGGAGTGTGGGACGCATGCTGCGAGCTCAAAACCCGTGGGCAAGCACAGAAACGTGGGTTCTTCACCGTGTGGACCGGCAAGAGGAAAACACGTTTCTGATCTTCAGCGCTCCGGAGGCTGTGGTGCGGAAACTGATTGATCGCGAGCGCCGACTCTGCTATATGCTGGGTTCGGCGTACGTGAAATTTCAGGGACCGAACGGTAAGTTTACCGACCAGTTGCCGAAGGAGCAGCCGGAGGTCAACCTTGACGATGGCGGAGCCGAAAGGCTCGTCGTCGGAGAGGATCAGGCGAAGGGAATGACGTCTGGGGCAACCTCGACCGACCCTGAGCCTCGCCCCCAAGCGTATTCGAGCCCTGTGGCTCCGACCATTGAGGCAGCGGAAGAGGAGGAGCTGCTTCTAGGGTCGGACGATGGGGCTTGCACAGCGAGCCTGGGCAACCTGGCCATAGGAGAGGGGGAAAGGGAGGCGATGGAGGTTCTGTCAGAAGATGGCGAACCGTCACCCCCCTCCCTGTAAAATCCTCCAAGCCAACCTCCACCACAGCGTAACCGCAACGGCTCAAACGCGGAAATGGTTGGAGGTCAACCAAACAGCCATAGCCTTGATCCAGGAGCCGTGGGTCAGGAATGGCACTATATGCGGACTCCGGAGCGCTGGAGGTAAGCTAATTACATATACAGGCCTAGATAATCCAAGAGCGTGTATTTATATCACTAAAAACATACAAGCGCATCCTATGACAAACTTCTGTTCTAGAGACCTGTGTGCCATAAAATTGCACAGTGCGCCAGACTCCAACCTGCCGGAGCTAGTGATAGCCTCGGCCTACATGCCAGAGGCTGACACACCACCGCCACACGACATGACACGGCTGGTAACGTACTGCGAAGAGACGGGGCTGCAGCTCATCATCGCCACCGACTCTAACGCACACCACATCCTCTGGGGAATGAAGACAACAAACGAGAGAGTTAAGCTCCTTGTTGAGTATCTGATGACTACAAATCTGCACATCGTGAACGTGGGTTCAGAACCCACTTTCGTGAACAGAAGGAGTAAAACAATCATCGATCTAACACTTGCAACTGAAGAAGCATCGAGATCCATCTCTAACTGGCATGTTTCCAACGAAGCATCATGCTCGGACCACAGATGGCTCCGCTTCGACATGCAGGTAAACACTGTCCCGACACCCCCTAGGCGCAATCCACGGAAAACAAACCGCGTAACATACGGCAATAGGCTCGATCTACTCCTTGGAGAACAGACGTGCCCAGACAAACTCATAGGGACGGGACGGATAGAAGAACAGGTAGATATGTTGACTAATACAATCGCAGACTCCTACCATGCTGCATGCCCCCTAATAACCCCGGCCGCGCACAACAGTAACAAAAAAGCGGAGTGGTGGGGACCTGAACTAGAAAGGCTCAGGAGGAAGGTAAGGCAACTACTCAACAGAGCCATGAACACATGCGCGGATCTGGACTGGGACAAATACAAAGCGGCCAAGTCCAGATACAAAAAACGGCTAAGGTACAGAAGTACCAACTCTTGGCGCAAATTCTGCAGCAGCATAGAGAACTGCGTACAGGCTAACAGGGTAAGAAAAGTCATATCCAACCAACCCAACCAGGCACTGGGCTCCCTGAAGAAGCCGGACCACACCTTCACCAGTACACCAGACGAGGCAGAGAGTGTCTTAGTCCAGACACATTTTCCAGGCTGCCAAATCATGGAGTCGGTGCACTGGCAAGAAGAAGAGGTCAATCCAACAGAGGAGCAGTGGGAACTAGCACTCAAGGTAGTAAGCCCACAAACAATTAAATGGGCTATCAACAGCTTTCACTCCTTCAAGTCTCCGGGCGTCGACGGTATCTTCCCAGCACTTTTGAAGTGGGGAGGAGCACGACTGGTACGATGGCTCACCACCGTGTTAACAGCTTGCCTCGCGCACAGGTACATACCAAGACGGTGGAGGGAAGTAAAGGTAATATTCATCCCAAAACCAGGGAAAAGCGACTACTCCGAACCGAAATCACACAGACCTATCAGCCTCACCTCATTTCTGTTAAAGACACTTGAAAGGCTGTGTGATCGGGATCTGAGGGAAAACGCCCTGACTAAAGTGCGCCTGCACCCACATCAGCACGCGTACAGTCAAGGTAAATCAACAGAGTCAGCTCTACATGCAGTGGTCAGTAAATTGGAGAAGGCTATTGGTAACAAGTCCATGTGCCTGGGCACCTTCATCGACATCGAGGGCGCCTTCGACAAGACCAACTTCAACAGCATCACGTCGGCACAAGCGAGACACGGAGCAAACCCTGTCATGATCGACTGGATAGGTAACATGCTCAGTAAAAGAATCATTAAACTCAGCTCACTGGAGACGCGGTATGCACTGGTGGCCAGAGGATGTCCACAAGGAGGAGTACTCTCGCCACTACTGTGGAGCATGGTGGTAAACGACCTCATAACCAGGCTAAACATGCACTACTATTACACGATCGGGTATGCTGACGACATCGCTATACTGATCAGCGGAAGAGTCAGCAGTACAGTGTGCGATGTCACTCAGCAAGCGCTACAGATCGTGGAACGCTGGTGCACCGAAAACGAACTGACCGTCAATCCTAAGAAAACGGAACAGGTAATGTTCACAAACAAACGAATGCTGGGCAACTTCAATCCCCCCAGATTGTTCAATACGGAGCTACAGTTCGCCTCTGCGGTAAAGTATCTAGGAGTAATACTGGATAGCAAGCTGAACTGGAGCAACCATCTCAACAGCAAGATCGACAAAGCTACGATTGCATTCTGGCAGTGCCGCAGGATGGTTGGTAAGGTATGGGGACAGACTCCAAAGATAACTCTATGGCTATACCAATCAGTCATCAGGCCACTAATCAGCTATGGTGCAGTGGTGTGGTGGCCACGCACCAAATTGGTCACCATCGAAGCAAAACTACAACGACTCCAGAGGCTGGCGTGCATGGCGACCACGGGCTGCATGAGGACTACCCCCACTGCGGCCCTGGAAGCTCTGCTGGACTTGCCGCCGCTGCATCTCTTTATCCAACAGGAGGCAGGGGCAGCGGCGGTAAGGCTCAAAAAACTAGGCCTATGGAGAAACGTAAGGGTCCCTCACACTGAAGTACTCAACGAGATAGTAAGTAAGGAGCCAATCATTGAGGCGGTCATTGACAGGATACCCAAACAGTATGTCTTTGACAAGAAATACAAAATACAACCACATGAAGACCCCAACGAAGGCCTCAATCTCAGAGAACTGAGGATCTTCACAGATGGGTCAAAGACATCAGCTGGTACAGGTTCCGGGGCGTACTCGGAAGACCTGAATATCAACATCTCTACACCGCTAGGAGCCCACAACACTGTCTTTCAGGCAGAATGCATGGGCATAATAACGGCAACAACAGCGATTCGCTCCAGAGAGGTAAGCGACTATCCGATCCGCATACTATCTGACAGCAAATCGGTCCTGTAAGCCCTGCAGAGTGACACAATAACATCAGGGCTGATCTACGAATGCCATCGAGCTCTGACGACGGTAAGTAATACAAACGCCATTACCCTACAATGGATAAAAGGCCAGATCGGATCACGAGGAAACGACGCGGCCGACCGACTGGTGAGGGAGGGTTCGGAGATGAAGGTTTATGGACCTGAACCCATCCTACCTCTGCCCTTCGGATGGCTGCGCAGTAGACTACGCCATAACACCAAGGTAAAGCACCAACAGTATTGTACGAACCTGGAAACCTGCAGGCAGACCAGAGAGGCCCTCCCGACGATCAACCCCAGACTGTCCCGCAAGCTTCGCGGACTGGAGAGACCACAGCTCCGACTCGCAATCGAAGCACTGACTGGACACGCCTTACTCAACAAGCACTTACACACACTAGGTGTTACAGACAGTCCGCTGTGCAGAGCCTGCATGGAAGCGGACGAGACAGCCGCCCACGTTCTACTGGAATGCTCTGGGGTGGCGGAATACAGGGCACAGCACCTCGGGTCACCGGGGTCGCTCCAGGAGGTCGCCAGCAACGTGAAGAGTGTGCTCTGCTTCCTCCAGGAGCTGGGCTGGCATGAATAGTGCCGTCAGCCCCCTCACGCAAAATAGGCGCAAACTAGTCGTCGAGTTGCGGAAAATAGCCCGTGCTACAATTACAATGCGTGGGAGTACATGTTGGCACTGGAGTTGATGCTGCAGCGGGTGTCACTGAAGACTCAGGACTTTCAACTGGTGTATGGAATGGTGTGCCTACCATTTCATTTGGTACCACAGGTGATAACGTTTCAGTCAAACGTGGCCGTATGTGATCTGCATGTCTTCGCTGAAAGACTCCTTCTGGTGTTTGTACGACGTAAGAGTATCTATGTGTTCTTTGTGATACGACAGCTGGTTTCCACGCATGCTCCTGTCTTATACGTACGTAAACATCATCACCCGGCACAAGATTTGGTACTTTTGTTCGTTGCTGATTTTCTGCCATTATGTTTGCGCGTACATGTCTATGCTGTAACATTTTCTTGGTACTCGGGCGTGCATTGTCTAAGACGCAAGTCAATTGCCGCCCGAACATCATATATGCCGGAGACTTCATTGTCGTGTTGTGGCGTGTTTCTATATGAAAATAGGAAATCTCGTAATCGTCTTGTCGTGTCGCTATGGTGTCCTCCATCATTTATACGCGTCTTGAACGTGCGTACGAGACGTTCAGCGAGGCCATTTGTACGCGGATGGTACGGAGACGAAGTTATATGTGATATTCCTGTTCTCTTACAATATATTTTAAAGGCGTCTGACGTGAACTGCGGACCGTTGTCTGACACGATCATGTCAGGTAAACCAAATGTTGTCAAGATATCGCTGAGCTCGTCACACAACTTATCTGTTGTTATTCTGTTCATTGGTCTTATTTCTATCCATTTTGACAGAGCGTCACAAAGAACTAGCCTATATTTGCCCCGGAATGGACCCTCAAAAGTCAATATGTATTCTTTGCCATACTGTATCTGGGATTGACCAAGAAAATATTGGTAATTCTGGTTTATTTGGCCTGTTTTCCTGGCATGAGCTGCATCTTCCCACGAAATTGTCAATATCTTCTTCGATTGAAGGCCACCACACATAAAAACGCGCTAGTGCTCTCATAGCGGATATTCCTGGATGACCTGTGTGAAGATACTTTAGTGTCACTTTCCTTAATGTGGATGGTATAATTATTCTTCCTTGTAACATTAAAATCTTGTTTTTGACAGATAATTCGTTTCGTTTTTTGAAATATGGTTGTAATGTACTGTCATCATAGCTGTAAGGACTCCAATTCGACATAAGACATTGTATGACTTTCTTGAAAATAACGTCTTATGGTATGTTCTTTAATGGTCTCTTCGCTTATCGCTGTCTTCGAACTGATTCTCGTGTATGTTTTGTACTCCTGTGTCCTGTGTACTGAACGTTCGGAATTTGATGATTTTTCCTCAGGGTTAGGCATTCTTGATAGGGGGTCGGCGATTGTATCGTTTTCACGTTTTGTATATAAGATGTCATAATCGTAACTTCCGATTGTCAATGCCCATCTGACTAGTCTGTTATTAACGGTTTTTGGTAAAATTCGGTTTGTCCCCAGTATGTGAATAAGTGGCTTGTGATCTGTAATTAAAGTGAATTAGGAACCCCTTAGAAACTGATCAAACTTTTTTATTCCAAAAAGTATTGCTAATGCTTCTCTATCGATTACTGAGTATCTACTTTCTGCTGGATTTAGTTTTCTTGATGCGAATGCTATCGGTAGCTCTCTATTTTTCTGTTAGTGAAATAATACAGCTCCTACACCCTTCTCAGAGGCGTCACATGCCAAGTAGAGTTCTTGTTTTTCATCATATGCGGTGAGTGGTTTTGATTTGATTATGCATTTTTTTGTTTCTTCAAAGATTCCATTTTCATGTTTAGTCCATTTCCATTTTTGTTTTTGTCCTGTCATTGCATGTATATCTACACAGATGCCGTGTAGGTGAGGTATGAATCATTCGTAAAAATTTACAAGTCCCAGAAATGATTTCAACTCCTTCGTGTTTTGCGGAGGTGTTGCTTTGAGAATTGCTTCAATTTTAGTCTTTGTTGGTTTTGCTCCTTGTTTGCATATAGTATGCCCCAGGTATTCGATTTCATCCTGCAGGAACGAACATTTTTTAAGGTTTACTTTCATCCCAGCTTCTTTGATCTTGTTTAGAACTGTTGAGAGGGGTTTTCAGATGTTCTTCGTCATTTTTCCGTTATTGCGATGTCATCAAAATATATTGCGATGTTTGGTATGTTGTCTAAGAGTTTTTCGAGGTAGTGTTGGAAAACTGAGGGTGCTGTTGTTATTCCGAAAGGCGTTCGGTTGTATTGAAAATACCCTTTATGTGTGGATATGGTAAGATATTTTTTTGACTCTGGAGCTATTTTGAATTGTAAGTATGCATCCTTCAGATCTATTTTTGAATATTTATCTCCACCAGCTAGGCGTTGTCTCATATGGTCAAAATGTGGTACTGGATATGTGTGAGTTATTAACGCCGGGTTAAGTGTGGTTCGGTAGTCTCCGCATATTCTTATCTGTGCGTGAAGTTTCATTATGTTGACTGTTGGTGTTGCCCATTAAACTGGGGTTTCATTTAGGTCAATAGGTTCGATTATTCCTTCTTTTACAAGCTGCTCCAATTCAAATTCGACGTTTTTTCTAATACTAAATTTGATAGGTCTTGCTGGTACACGTTTTGGTTCTATTCCTGGTTTGATATGGATGTTTACTTCGTAGTCTTTTACTTCTCCCAGTTGACCATCAAATAGTTTACTGATGTTGTTGATAATTTGTTGGAGTGTTGTTGATTGATTCTTTATAGAATAAACAGAGCTAGGAAATGCCATATCAAAGATTTCACTCCATTGGAGACCAAATAGCATAGGGCATGCATATTTAATAACCACGACTGATAAGATCCTTTGTTTTTCTTGTATTTCTACTGTCACTTCTGCAATCCCTTTGAGCTTCAGCTTATGATTGCCATAGGCTTGTAATCGTGGACCCTCTGATAGCTCAGGTAAGCCTATTGTCCTCCAAAATGTCGTGCTAATTATGGAAAAGACAGAACCAGGGTCCCAGTCCATCGTGCACTTGGTCCCGTTTATTACTTATTGCGTGTATTTTCTTGCACCTGCTCGTAATGTTGTGTTTTTTGATTTTATAGACATTAACGCCATCATCACTTTCATTCGAAGATTGGCTGCTCGTAGATCTTCGGTTATAGTTCGTGTTTTTCGCAATTCTGTGAACTTTCTCTTTCATGGTTCCCTGGCGAAATGACAAATAAGCTCTTCCTGTTCTCAGGCAACAGCTTTCAAAATGGCCTTTTGTCTGGCATGCCGTGCAAATGTGATCTTTTGCTACGCAGTTTTGAATGTCATGTTTTTCGGATTTTCCACATCTCTTGCAATGTTTTTGGTTAATTTTCGTCATTGACTGTCAAACCGTCTCAATTGCTATGTAGGTTGGATGCTTTGCACTGTAATCTCAGTCATCTGGTCTTGTACATTATTGCTGATGTTATCGTTATCTGCAAGTTCTCTCGATAAAGCAACAGCGAAAATTTGATCAAACGTGACTTCTGTTATATCACCGCCGCTAGTTCGCTCTTGAAGGTCTGGCCACTTCTGTTTTAAGTCAATTTCAAGAGCATCATGGTTCAGGCTTGTTGCAAATCGGTCACGCAACTGGCGTTCCTGAAAGTCACCTTCATAGCCGCAGTCTCTACTTAATTCCTTCAGTTTGTTAGCATGTTTCCATTGATTCATTATCTTTTCTAATGCAGTTCCAAAACTCTACCAATGCTTTAAATCTTGTTATCTTTTTATGGTACAAACTGAACAATTTCGCTTTAATCTCTTCATAAGTTTGTTTATTGAATGTGTTCGTAAATGCTACTTTCAATCGATGAAATATTTCTGGTGGTAAACATGTTATGAGTAAGTCTCTTTAAATATTCTGGTATTCGGTACCGTAAATACTGCATTTTTGCTCAAAGTATTCTATGAAGTTTTCTATCGTGGACGTTTTCGGGTTAAATTTTTCGTGGGTAAAATTGTAAATTTTTCTATGCAAATCATTTACCTCAGCGTTCGATGTAGATGCTGTTGGCGTTGGCGTTGGCGGTGTTGCGATGCGTTGTGTTTCCGCGACCATGCGTAGTAGGTCGGTTATTTGTTTTTGTTGGTTCATATGTACATCCATAAATTGCTTAAATTGTTCAGTGTTCATTGTCGTGCTTTATCCTCATCGCCACTTGATATAAATTAAATATCCTTTGAACTCAAGGAAAAACATTTTAATATTGACGATGACAAGAAGACAAATCAAAATATGACAACTTAAAAACTTCCTTAGAGCTAAAAAGGTTAGTTATAACATATACATACATTAAACTAAACTAAACAATAATAATAGACTCAGCCGCTGCGCAAAGTAGCTACATTATAAATTTAGATAAATTAAATATTTTTATTTAAGCATTTATAGTTTTATCCTTCACCTAGCCATGAAGCTATTCCCATACCTTCCTATCCCATAACAGAATCATTGACTAAAACTTAACATCTAACACATGGAAGCAGTAATGGCATATATATTTTTAGATAATTTATTTTCCCAGTAGAGTACTAGCAGAGGAAATACTCTGTTCTATTTTATTTTATTACATGGGATTTTATTTACTCAGAGGAGAGCTTTATATCGAGTCCTTGCTTCAGTGTAAATGGTGAGAGAATTTTGCATAATTGAATAGAAAACTGCAAGTCAAATATACCTACCAAAAGGTATTTGCAACAACCCATTGACTTTCCAGTTGGAACTTCTTTATTGTAGGCATGGTTTGGGCTTATTGATGAACAATCTCTGCTTGTTTTAGCATATGATGTCATTTTCAGACAATTGGTATAGGACCATGCAAACAAGATGGTGAGTAAGTGGAGCAAACCATGTTCAATAATAAGGCTTCTAGCTACATAATCAAGTTACAAATTAAAACAGTGTTTAGTGTTTAATTCATTTAATCAAGCTAGCTCTCCGTTAAACATCTAACAAAATTGTGGACTCTTTACTTGGATGCAAAAGTATAGTGAGGCCCCTCATGAGGGTACTGCTTAATAGTAACAGGTCTTCCCACCTTGTAGTTCTCCAAGTAGAAGAACAGCGCCAAGCATCCACCGACAACTCCACAGAACCACATAAGCTGATACCACACTGGAAAACGGGGCTTCATACTAATATCATAACGGTCTTCACCGAATATTTCAGCTCTTGCGTGTATCTACAACAGGGGCAAAAACATGTCGGTTTTACGAGTTATACAGCAACAGACATCAAAATTATGGGGCAGTTTATTACAAAGACAGTTGTCTATTCCTTACGGGCTCATTAAAATTCCTCTTTGCCTCAGGTTGATCGTAAGGGTAGAAAGGGTCTTTGGAATCTGCGCCGATGTCAGGCAACTTTGGGTAGTCGCCGTATCCCATATGTTCGGGGTACGGTTGGTACTCCTCAATGCTCATCCCATACTTCTTCGCAGCTGCAGCGCGTTGCTCCGGTGTAACCGGGTATGGACCAGGCTTGTACTGATAATTCCAATCTAAGAAAAAGAGATGTGACGTAACAATCATAACAAGTACAGTTTAGTCAATTCAGTTGGAAATAGTCTTACGGTTTCGTGCAACATTGCAAAATATTCCAGCCGCCTTGCGAATTGAGCTTGGATTAGTTAGAATTGCTTTTTTCAGGAAAGTTGAAGCCATTTTTACTGGCTTAGTCCCCGAAACCTGCAATAATTTTGTACCCCACACTAAGCACACTGAAAAAAAATTACTGACAGCAGATGATCTGGATGAACGAATGAAATGAATGGTATTGTTTTTCTTTTTATTCACCCCATCCAGGATAGGCTAAGGAAGTGGATCCCATGCATTTGATTATTATTTCGACCACTAGTAAATGCAGTAAACGGTGAGATAGTAAACTGGTAGAAAATTTGCACCAAGTTTGCACTTCAAGCTTAACTATTGTACTAAAACGTAACTAATAATTCAAAAGCGGAGAGTTATTTTGTATTTAAGTATTAAATACATAATTTAAAACGTAATAGTAAACAACAGAGATAAAATTATCTTGAAGTTAACCGTGTAACAATGTAGGATCGCCATTACGTTGAGTTGCAATTTTCAAAAAAAAAATCTTCTCGAACTTGTTATTATCATGTCATGTCAACGCCACTTCACTGACTTTAATGAAGAATTCAAGTGAAAACGCGTATTCCCTCTGTTTGTGACCCCCAAATATCCGCCGGCTGCTGCTCGCCGTAGCTCGCCGTAAAGTACACTATCGCTTTACGGAAGGCATGAGCAGTTGACAGGACGTGACTAGGACAGACTGACGCAACTCTGACGATGACAGGACTTTAATATACAGAAATTTACAAAACACATCAGACGTGGCTGTATGGACTCAGTTCCTTTGCCTATCCCTTATGGGATGAATTAAATAACAAACAACAACACTTCACTGACAGTGACAGAACACCAAGGCAAGGTTATTTTATTACTATTTTTTTGTAACTACTTTACATTCTACTGATTGCAAGGTTTCAAGGAATTCTACAATCAATGATTAGTTGATTTATATATCAATCAATGATAAAGACTTAAGAAAGCTGCAAAACATCCGCATGATGGGCAACGAAGGATCTCATCTCAATGGCTTAGAAATTGAAGAAAAGCCAACTGAAGTTACAGATTTTTGGGCACAATACATAGCGACTATAAACGACAGTTGTAGCTATTTTAGCTTGAAAAGTGATGGTTCTGTGTCTGTCTTTAAAGGAGAAGCGGTACTTGGGCCGCTTTGGGCCGTGTCAACTCCTCTAGAAAAATTCTCCAACGTACGTAAACATCTGTTTTATACAAGTATTGTTCTATTTTCCTACCGAGGTTAAACTAGGGACGGGAGGTTTTCCATTTCCACTAAATTTTGCTCAACATGAAATTATTTTTTTATAGAATTTGCTGAAATATCGGCATCCTTGCATCGTGCGTTTTATCTCAGCATGGCAGCAAAGATCGACTATTTATTTGGCAACAGAGTATGTACAACCACTCTCCCAAGTACTTGGTGTCCTGACACCTCTCCAGATTTGCATTGGCCTGAATAATATTCTACGAGCTTTGGTTTTTCTACATGAACAGGTAAGCTATAAAACCTATCAGGTTATTTCCCAACAAAATGTGATTTAAAATTTATACATCACCATATTAATTGAATTATAATTTGAAGTTTGTATTTTTTTATTTAAGGCTGGTATGTCTCACAACAATGTTAGTATGCAAGCAATATATGTGACTGGTGATGGACAGTGGAAACTAGGTGGCTTGCAATATCTCTGCTCATACCAAGAGCTCACTGGTGCATACTTGAAGCATGCTCGGATACACAGGTTAGTAATATTCTGTTATTTTGAACAATTTTATGTCTAATAGGATTTATTAAATTTCATTTCATTTGATTAATCAATACAAATTCTTAGATATGACAAGGCCATTGACCCAAATGAAGACTCTTATAAAATAACAAAAATGGTGGACCAATATGGATTTGCAGCTCTTGTTGATGATGTCTTTACAGGTCATGAAGATGGTATGTTGAAAATGAATTTGTGAAAATGTATAAAATTTACATACATTTAACAAAAATTGGAACTTATCATTGAGGCACTGTGTAACCTTTTTGTTTTAATAAAATTGTTTATTTTCAGACCAAGTGCCTCATTTAAAAGAGTTCAAACAATATTGCAGAGACTCCCTTCAACATAGTGAACCTGAGCTAAGGCCCTCTCTTTCAGAAGTATTACACCATAGTTTCTTCAATCATGAATTTATTTCTATTTACAAGTTTCTAAACTTTCTACCCCTCAAAAGTGAAGAAGAGAGATGCGAGTTCTTTTCCACTATTCTAGAAAACCTAAAATGCTACCATGAAGAAACTGTAGCAAAGCAACTTGGGGGTTTACTGCTGTCGAGATTAACTATGCTGGACCAAACCGCAAGAAAAGATGTAATCCCGTTCATTCTTAAACCAAAACATGGTAATTACAAATACAACAAATACAATATGATGGACGAAATTGGAATATCCACTTTAGGTTCGCGATCTAGAGTGGTTAATTCAATTTTGTCAAAGTTTATATACGAGGTTGAGTCAGAGTACCATTGATATATACTGTTTAAATTTTGGTTATTTTTTCTTAAGAGGCAAGTACCATTTCTTTCTTTCTTTTTTTCAGAGAGAGCACTGAATTCTGAATTCTCAGGGTTTTTCAGTTTAAGTATATTTAAAGAACATGTCAAACCAAGACTAATGCAGTTGTTTGGCGTAAGAGATAGTCAAATAAGAATGTTACTATTAACACACTTCTCCAAATATGTCCATGTGTTTTCACATGAAGAATTATCTCAACATATACTTCCAGAGGTGAATTTAGTTTCGTACTATGAACTAATATAGGTAGCTGAATAAACCAACACTGTAATTCATAATCTGTTTGTTTTAGTTGCTCCTAGGTATCAAGGATACGGATGACAACTTGGTAGCATGCACTCTGATATGTTTAAGTGAACTGGTGCCAATATTAGGTGCTGGAACAGTTATTGGAGGCAAAAGGTCGAAGTTCTTCACTGATGGAAGACCCAATTCAAAATCCAGTCCACTTGTGTCTGGAAGGGCACACAACGAAATTTTTGCACAGAAAAAAGCACTTAGAGACTTGTCATGTTCAGAAGAGATATTTAAACAGAACCATGAGAAAGCAGGATCATTTGAAACCATTACATTAAATGAGAGACCTTCACCAGTTGGTGGTGAATCAGTGGATATAGAAAGCTTGCAAATCGAACCTAGCAGTGGAATTGGAGATGTCAGTGAAGAAGATTGGAGCGATTGGGATAACGCCCGTAACAACAAGCATGCCCCATTTATTAGCCCTGATATTAAAACGGATTTCGAGGATATGCCATTAACTATGGATAACAGTGACATAAATCATAAATCAATATCTAAAACGTCACTTCTACAAAAAGCTGCGATAGAAGCAAAGAAAAATATTATAGATATTTCCGAGTTAGACATTAAGAATCAGAAGTTCGAGGGTATAAAGAAAAGTGCAGATGATTTTGATTTCTTTGCTGACATGACTCCAGTCATAGAGAAATCGGCTCTAACTGCCTTGGCTCCTGCAGAAAATGTGTCATTGAGTAGTAAATTAGACTTTGTTCCAGATGAAGGGACTGATGAAAATGAAGGCTGGGGGGAGACCTGGAATGATTAAGTGTTAGTAATAATACAAAACCTGTTCTTAGAATATTTATTATTGAATATTAGACAAATTGGTAAAAGCTATATCAATTTTCTGTTGACTATTTAGGTAATGTGTAAAGATAATTTGGAGACATGAAGAGGTAAACACATAAGGCGATACTATAGACAGACACCAGCAAGTTATACATAAAATGTATGTCGATCACTAAGTCAGTAAAACATATATATATATATATATATAATGAACAATATTGTGATAAAAGATAAAAGTATTGTCTTGGTGGTGTGATATATCTAATTGAAATAGAAAGACAGTAAAAATGAAATTAATATATGTTATAAAGTCTAAACAAACGCATTTCCATAAGGGCAATATTAGAAAAATAATGTGAATGCTATATTTCATAATATTATCTGCTTTTTAGTTGCTTTTAGTGATTCAAGTTACAGTTCTACTAAAAGTCATATAGTTTAAGTTTAGGTATATTATAAGCTTCGACTTTTTAAGACAAGGTTCGGTTTTTTTATTATTATTAATAATACTAGACATTCCTTGCTGACCGTTCTAAAAAGCCGTAATTATACAAGTGTCAAAAGTGAAAAACAGCCCATGGGTCGGTGTGGTGTCGCAGGCTCATAGCCTCATTATATACACTTAAGTTATTGCTACTTACTTCTATTGGTATTTTATTTATTACACTTCTTTTTCAAATCTAAAGCGCCCACTTGAACGAACGCTGATGCAAACTATCAATCCTTTCAGCTTAACCTATTTATATTCTTAATCCGTAGAACACTATAGTGCTTGCAATCAAGAAAAGCATAAGTACATGCAAGTGGGGCTACCAATATTACATTATTATATTATGCACATATAATTTGTATATCACCTACTGATAACGCACTAACACCGCATTAAAATCATTAGGTACATTGAAAAACTCGTGTAATTATTAAATTTGGTCCAATATTATATTGTAACGTAGTAGTGATGAGCGACGTCATTCTCACTATTTATAATTGCATTTAATGAAACACACTTTACAGTGGCGAGTATTTCGTTCGAGAACATTTCACAGTTACAATGTGTATCAGTGGTTCTTAAATGTACATGAAACGATTTTATTTCGGTGTTCGTACGACCTAACACCGGCACTTAATTTAACCAGCCTGTAAATTAATTCACTGTAGAGGGATAAAAACGCTGGAAGCATAGAGGTTTCTACTGGCGTGACAGAGAGTGTGGAAGAGTCTGTTGACTATAATTCGGTAGTTATACTCGTCGCTAAACGGCTAATCGTTCTACTACACTTATAATAGAACACCGTGTCAACTTTAACAAAGTTGTACGCTAAAAAGGAAGGCTTGTGTAGTTCTAGGATAGTTTCAAGTTTTATACTATTGTCACAATTCATTATCTACTGTATAATGGTATATTGCAATAAACAAGTTTACACATAAACTCAAGTCTTTAAGTTCAGAAGATTTTCATACTTTCTTTTTAAATTAGGACTTTCTCATTCATAAGAAATTAAACAGATATGGGACAAAAAAAGATTGTCATGACTGTCTTGATTTGATTGCGGAGTGACATTATATGGCTGTATTACATATTATTGTTAAGATTGGAGAAAGTATACCAGTCGGTTATTGTATGCAGTGCAGTGACAATGTTGCACCCGACCGACGGGAAGGTATGCGGTATTAATCATGACACTTTGATTCTTTCGGTATTGGTCGAATGCTCCATTCCCTATAAGATTAGACAAGAGCTGAGCTTTGCTAGTATAATAATTGACTAGCCTGCTCCTGTGGCCTTGGTAATTAATGGTTTGCCCTTAGCCTCTTAATCAGAGAGAGGGTTGTGGGTTGGAATTCTTCGATCCTAATGTAAATTTGAAATTTAGTGGGTCTCCAAATCAAGTTAAATAAATAAAGCATGAAGTCAACATACTCAACATAAATCAGAATTATCGGGCCTAAGGGCGTGCGCTAAAACACGCGCGTATCATCATCATCAGGCAGAGCAGTTAGTACAATTTTGGCGCCCGCTTCCGGCTGTGCGTGGGTAAATCCGGCGCACGCGCCCGCGTCAGTTAAGCGCTGCTCATACTATTCCAAAATAAATACCCTGTCCCTTAATGATTACTTATTTTTGATTGACGTTCTCTCTCACAACCTCACAAGCCAAGACTTGACAGTCTCGACCAAAACACAGCCCAATTGCGCAACCGTATGGCTAGCCAAAGAGGCATTTTTGCAAGAATACTCATGCATGTTACTTGCACACTTTCATGCAATACCATATAACTTGTACGGCAGCGAGCGTTGCGTTTGTATGAATCATGAATGACATTATGCAGTTCGTACTTGCATGCATGTGCATGCTATGGGAATGTACGATGTACGAGTACCTATAGGTTAACATTCCTAACATTTTGTTCGTATTTTAATCCTATAGAGCTTCAAATTTATATTTAAGCCCCGATCGACTGCAGTCAAGCTCATAATAGGTAAGTAAGTATATGAATATATTTGTGCACCTAACTCCAATGAAAACGTGCACCTGCATATTATATTTATGATATGATACCTACGACTGTACAATGTTTTAATTGGTAACGAATTAAAAGTCCCACAAGTAGGTATAATTGAATAGAGACAAGATATGTACCTATATGTAGGTAGGTGTTCCGTAAATTTTAGGCTTGTGGCGCTCACAGCCGTGAAATGCGTTGCGTTCCTGTATACCTACCTCAGCTCATACAATTTGCAATAGATAGGTATAGGAGTAAGACAGCCGGTGTAATTACGGGCACAAGAGGCATTTCATCTTAGCCCTCTAGGTTGGCAACGCATCTGCAAACCCTCCGGAGTTGCGGGTGTCTATGGGCAGTGGTGATCACTTACCATCAGGTGACCCACTTGCTCGCTTGCCTTCCTCGTTGTATAAAAAAAAAAATACCTAGATTAAAACCGTATACATTGATTGACCCTGTAATGGCTGTACGGCTGTAGTAACCTATTCGAGTCTATTCACAAAATACCTACCTTAATAAATAAGACTGTTCTTTACATCTGCTACCGGCTTTGGATTTGGATATGGCTAACTTATAGGTAATATAATATCTAGATTGCAGTCACAATTCATACCTAATCAATTATAAATGCCACGGAACAATCGCCAGCAGCCATACCTACTGATAATTCTGATAAACTTTATTACAACACGATAAAACTCGAATGTCTCTTATGTCTCTTCGAGTTTACGCTAGTAGGTACGCACTCGTCTCAGAGACTCGCCCTTGCACTAAAACTAAAACATATGGTTGTGTATTTTGTTTTTACTTATACATATGTACTAGGTAATAAATACTCTACTTCCGCTCAGCATTGTCAAGTGCTATTACAAGTGTTATCGAGATCATTAAACACCATAGAAATTTATCTTTCTACGCATTACACACACAAAAAGGTAATATCCTTAAAATTCATAATAATAATAATACTACGACAAATAGTGCCAATTTGAGTAAATAAATAATTGAGTACTCAAGTATTTCATATTAATATTACTCAACAAGTATAAACAACAAACTATACTAGGTAAGTTAACTTGCTTTGGTAGGTATAAGTTTAAGCAAGTGTTTCTTTGGATTCGTGTTGACTAGAAAAAAGACACTACTCAATAAATAAAATTAATATTGAAATGTATCATAATAATATTACTCAACAAGTATAAACAACAAATTAGCTAATAAATTAACTTGCTTAGGTATAAGTTGAAGCCATTGTGTCTTTGGATTCATGATGACTAGAAAAAAACACTACTCAATAAATAAAATGAATACCTATTTAAGTGTAAACAATAAACATCCTAACATTAATAAACTAAAAGTTATGATCCCGAGAAAAGTGCCAATACATGTTTGGATATAATTTTCCCTGCCTCCCCATTAAGCAGTTCCCAATGGCTGAATTAGATGGCTATTTTCTTTTGCATAACCAGGTCCTTGGAGCTGTCATTGAACACCTCGATCATTTGCTGGCGCGCCATCTCAGAGAGCACTTCTATGTCATCGCGAGTCATCCCTTTGGTTGGAATAGGCGGCAAGGTTGTGATCACTACTTTTCCTTGATTAAAGAAAAAAAAGATTTACTTAAAATATTTTCCCTAACTTTAGCCAAATAATTCCAATAGCGACTGTACTGTAGTAGAACCTTTTCACAATAAATTTTACTGTTTAATGAGCTACTTTTTTTTTGCTTCAGACTTTACCTTAAGTAACAGTATTTTTAAAAGGTTTATTTGTATTATTTTTTTCTTTTTACAAGCTTTTATTTAACTTGCAATGTTCCTAACCTATGTATGTAACTATGTTTGTTAGGGTGGAAAATTGCAAGTTAAATTTGACCCACTTCCCAATGTTCGATTTAGCTGAAATTTTGCATGTTTATGTAAGTTCAGTGACAATACAATAATCTGGTAGTAAAATTCTGGTGGTGCGGCCAGGATCGTCTCCACAGGAGGGAGCTCTTCAACAATTGACAATACGAGTACAGACAAAAAAAAAGTACAGTCGGCAAAAAAAGTTTGTTTCAAAAATTTAGTTTTTATGGTTAGGTTATCTTATTTACTAACACTTACCTGGCTCAAATGTTTTTGTGTCGCTATCTAGGAAATAGTACTGGCTGAATACAACAGGCATTATTGGTATTTGGGCATCAATAGCTAGATAGAATGCTCCTTTTTTGAAGGGCTGGATGCAGCCTTTGTTGAACCTTGCCCCTTCAGGGAATATCCAGAGCTTAGTCTAAAAAATAGTGTAATTTATATATATATTTTTATACACTGGATAGGAAAATGAAATATCAAGTGTTACTATAATAGGGTTGACATGTCACACAATCAAACAGTGAGTAACATAAACAACACAAGATACATAAACTCACTTAACTACATTTGTAACACCATAATGAAAATATAAACCACAACAAATATATATATCTAAGGCTTAATAATCACCACAATGTAGTTATTGTGCCATACATCCATATCCACATTAGGTGACTGCACTAATCTAAACTAATCAGTGAACCTTGGAAAATTGGACTAGGCATTGCAAATATAGATGTTAATGCTGACCTTTTCTTGAATAACTCGCTCAGTAGCTTCCCTCATAAGCTGCCGGGCTCGGTCAGTCTTGAGGCGATCAATAAATACAAGGCCTGACAACCAGGCACCGAATCCAAAGGCTCCAGTGAACATCAATGGTCGCTTAGCAACCACCGTGCAGCGTTTCATTCGAGGCCACATCTCAAACATTCCTGTGAGAAAGATTTATTGACATAAAATTAGGTTGCAGAAAAGGACACAATTTTATTATCAAGAAAGGATTTACATTAGGATAGGATTTTAATGTTACAGTATTCCCAAGTCTGTTCATGAAAAAAAAATCATTTTTTCCCATTTCTACAGTAAATTGTCAATTTAAAAAATTAAATTATACTTATATACAAGTCAGGAATGATAACAGTGGTTGTTTAGAATGCATGACGACTATGGAACTCAAAGCCCCTGCGAAAATCTGTATAAGTCTTAATGAATTAAAAAAAAGTATTAGTAAGTTTTAATAATAGTTTGAGATATTCACGAACTTGCGGAAAAATCTAAGCTTTGCGAATTTTTCAAAGTACCTAAGTTAGTACCTAATTTATTTTTATTATTTACTTTATTAGTTTTGAACATTTTTGTCCTTAAATTATAATTGTATAGTTTACCTAGAATGTCCAGGGAGCTCTGATGATTGGAAATCACAATGTAACATTGGTCACTTTCCCAGTGCTCAAGTCCCCGCAACTCCCATTCTATTCCCACTATATAAGAGGCGTAACGGCAAAACCTGGAAGCAACACTGCACCACAAGATATTAGAACACAGGTCTTTCAAATACTTTAATTATAGATTGACATTCACGAATAAAAAAAATAATCGATATCTTACACTAAGTTAGTTACGTCGCGCGGATATAATAGTACCACGGGCAACAAGACAGTGCAAATCGTTAGAACAAATACGTAATAAAGGAAAAACTTTAGGTAATATCGAAAAACATCACTTTTTTCATAAAGAAACGGCAAGGTAAATATAAAACCCGCCAAAAATAATTCAGGATATGAATAAGAGGAAGCCATAACGAAGAATGACAATTCAATGAAAATGTTTCTACACCAAAAATATGCTATTTTTATGATCTACTCCACTAAAAGAAATACTATGTGGTCCACGATACACTACGGCACAAAAAGCGTAAAGTGAGTGTACAAAATGTGAAGATGTCAATGAGATTTATTTACATCTTTTGCTCTAGTTTTAAATTTTATTACATTTTAAACGCAAGTATCAAAAATAATTATTTGCAGTTATTATTTTTCGATCGTAATGCCAATAAACTGACTTCAAATGTTACAGCACCAATCATTATCTTATTATATTCAACATATTTTTTTAATTATTCTCAATGTTACGTTTGTGTTCGGAACATGTTAGTAAAGCTATGTAGGGCCGTTGTAGCGCCAAATGGCGTTTTTCAGCGCTTGCTTAGGTCTTGTGTCTGTGGTGCGCGCCTGTTTATTTATGGTTGGTCTATGTTCATGGTGCCGTTTATGTGGCAACTTTGAGAAGATTGTCATTGTCAGTGGCGAACGACGTAAGCTTTCTTTTGCGGTGGTGTTCCTAACGCGGATACCACTGTCGCGGAATTTTAGTTTAAATAAAAATGGTGAGTTACTTTTACAGAAATATTATTCTAAGCGCGAACTACTATGTGTTGTTTCTTATTTTTGTGTATTATTGTGTTCCGATTCTCTGTGATTATTGAAATAATACTTGATTTAGTATTGCACGATATAGGTGCAGATTCTCTTTTACCGTAGTGCATTTTAAGATATTATGCTTTTGCCTTATATTTTGTTGCATTTTACTTTAGGTTTCGCTGCAGCTTTATGTATTTAGTTTTGATGTATAAAATGTTACCAATTATAACCTAAATGATGAAACACCGACACATGCGCGTCATCTGAGGTTGCGGAAGATGCAGAATTGACCTGTTGTCCAATGTTTTATTGTACTTCAGTAATGTTTTGTTCTCAACCGCGACACATAGTGATTATGAAGTGTCTCTGATCCAGCCATCCACCTTACAAAGTTAGGTTATGTTCGAGCGAACATTAAACTTGTAAGTTTTTCTAGGGTTTCGTGAAAGTTGTAAAGAACAAGCAGTACTTCAAGAGGTTCCAAGTTAAGTTCAAGAGGCGTCGTGAGGGAAAAACCGACTACTATGCCCGTAAACGTCTCATTGTTCAGGTACTTGCTTAGGGCCTACTGTCATGTTTCTTATGGTTAATTTTGATTGAATTAATTTATGTTGGTGCTTTTTCAGGACAAGAACAAGTACAATACACCTAAGTATCGCCTGATCGTCCGCCTGTCCAACAAGGATGTGACCTGCCAGGTCGCGTACTCACGCATCGAGGGAGACCACATCGTTTGCGCGGCGTACTCGCACGAACTGCCACGTTACGGAATCAAGGTGCATTCACTACACTAACATTTCCCCATCTACCTGCACATCATGATGATTTTGAACGGGCGGTCTGAAGAGATGTACAAACTCATAAAATTCTGTTGCTATATGTTCAATACTGATATATTTCAGTTCTAAGTTTAAAATATCAAGAAATTTTCATGTGCTTAGCCATGGTGTTACTTTATTAGGTCGGTCTTACAAATTACGCTGCTGCCTACTGCACCGGTCTGTTGCTGGCTCGACGACTTCTGCAGAGGCTAGGTCTTGACTCCCTCTACATTGGAACAACAGAAATCACTGGTGATGAATTCAATGTGGAACCTGTAGACAATGGCCCTGGGGCATTCAGGTGAGCTGTCACTATCATTTAGTTATACAATAAAATGTGTAAGTCCAGTAGCAGTAAATGATGACAATATTACGGGCGGACAGAGAGCAATGTACAAATGCTAAAAAAATATGTTGATTGTAATTACTGATTGTGTTGCAGCTTTACTTTGAATTGTTTGTATGAAGCCTATGCTACATGTAGGATGTTTCTTACAGATGTTACCTGGATGTTGGTCTTGCCCGCACAACCACCGGCGCGCGCGTCTTCGGAGCCATGAAGGGTGCCGTTGATGGAGGCCTCAACGTCCCACACTCCATTAAGAGATTCCCTGGCTATGATGCAGAAGCAAAGAAATTCAATGCTGAAGTTCATAGGCGAGTCTACCTCAAAGCTACTAATTTTTTTTTGACTGCTCCCTTCATCCACCGAATAATAAAATTCTTGATTATTTGGACAGCTCTATGGGAGCCAAACTATTATTAAACAAAGTTCTTGGTTGTGGAAAGGTGGAGTTTTGTTAATCTTCAAACCAACTTTGCTTACATTTGGATATTCTGGTATATTATAAAATTTGTTGCATGTTCAAGGAATAATTGGTTTTTCTTTGTACAGAGCACACATCTTTGGTCTTCATGTGGCAGACTACATGCGCAACTTAGAGCAGGAAGATGATGACTCCTTCAAGCGACAGTTTGGCAAATACATCAAATTCGGTGTCAATGCTGATGCTGTAAGTTGATTTGCTGAATTTTCATTTATTAGGTACATAAATTGGTTACATAGTTTCAATGCTGGGAATATTATGGTGCAGACGTCTAACCAAATTACTGTCAAACAAACTAAATGTTAACAGTGTCGATGTTAGACAAAAGTACTAGCAATAAAACATGTCTTTGAATTGGTGTTGTTCAAAGATATCTCATATTGCTACATTAATCTAATTTGGTTAACTATGAATCAATATGTGGCTTACTATCTCTTTGTTTAGATTGAAACCATCTACAAGAAAGCCCATGAAGCCATCCGCGCAGACCCATCTCACAAAAAGAAGGATGCAAAGAAGGACCCGGCTAAACAGAAGTACTGGAACAAGCGCAAGCTGACGGTCGAGGAGAGGAAGAACAGAATCAAGCAGAAGAAGGCTTCTTACATCAAGAGACTGCAGACTCAGGCAGAAGCTTAGTGGCATGTAAAAAAACAATAAATGCCATTGGACTAAACTTTTTGTATTACTTCTTCTATCCCAATGCTAGGAACTTGACATGTTCAATGTTCACATGAATCGAGCATGACAAGATTTTGATAATAATTAGCTTCTAAAGATGGCACTTTCATTTGACTAGTGCTGTCAAATGTTTAAATCAAGTCTTGATGGTCAGTCTTGCCACGAAATGTATGTCTGCCCCCCTACAACGAAGTGCCAAATTCTAACTTCGTATCGTGCCGTCCCGCTCACGCTAATAGTATTTAATACGAGAGTGAGCGGGACGGCACGATACGAAGTTCGAATTTTGCACTTCGTAGTAGGGGGGCTAACGTTGGCCGTCCGCCCGGCCATGATTTATAAAGTTACAAGCGCTACAAGTTCCACTTTACAAGCGGAAGTCTAAAATAACAAAGGCTAGCACTTCACTTTGCCTCATTTGGAAAAAAAATTGGTCATCCAACTCCAATTCAGATAAAAAAACTAAAGGAGGCGACACAAATATTTGTTAGGTGCCAGCTGCTAAAGACTGCATTGACTGCCTTTTCTCGTACTTAGAATGTTAGGTCAAGCCAAGTGAGGTTGCCTGCCTCGTGTTTTTACTTGCACTCTACTGTGTTAGCCTTAGCAATCAATAACCTAACCAACTTTAAAAAATTGGAAAACCCCCGACATGTCATTTCAAAGTTCAATATTCCAAAAACGGGTAGACCGATTTTGATGAAACTTGGCTAAGAACCATCTCGATTAAACTAGCTTTCGATTTAAAAAACCGCATCGAAATCGGTAAATCCGTTTGGGAGCTATGATGCATGCTATGATACACGGGTCAAACTTATAACACCCCTCTTTTTCGTCGGGAGTTAAAAAAGGTTTCAAACGCTGCAAAACTCATGCCAAAGAGAATAATATAACCGCTAGGGGCTACTAACCCCTGACTGAGGTGCCAAGGCTGATGCGATAATGTACAGTAGTGAGTAGGTGCGATTAGTATCATCACCTAACATCCCGGGCAGTGTTTTATAAAACTACAAATTACAATTTACAAGCGGAAGTCTCGTTCTAACGGCTCGTTCTATCTAGAGACTTCCGCTTGTAAATTATAACTTGTAGCTTTATAAAACACGGTCCAGGTAGTCATTCAAATAAAGTGTCACTGAATGAGATCGGGTTATAGTTGTCATCAAAGGCGCTCCCTCACACATTCAAATACTGAGGCACACTACAGATCAAAAAAACGGTACGACTCTTGAAATCGGAGCATACATTATCATGATACTCGGGACTTAATCGCGTAAAAAACTTTTATATTTAAATTTGAATTTAAATACCTCGACGTTTAAATATAAAAGTTTTTTACGCGATTAAGTATACTCGGGAGTATCATGATAATGTGTGAAAATCGGAGCATACAGTTGTCTCTTTTTAACAAAGGGCATTAGTTACATGAGCGAAGGGTATAGCTATACGGCCATAAGTTTACCTTCCATCATTGACTTCATTAATCTAAGGTCATACCTGTTTATTTATTTTTTTATTAAAAATACGCCTGTGGACTCATCACTGACAAAATGAACAAACGGTAGTCGAGAATTTTCATTTCCTGGTCATTAGGGTTCAATTTGATTTGTGATCATCACTAGCACAGAAGAATCAACTTTTATTATGACTGTAGTTATGTTGTGAATGTTTGTGTGTGTTATCTCGTCATGTTATCTGTGAATGTTTTGTTTTACTTATCTAATTTGTTTTGTTTTGTAATGCATGCTGTTAATTATGAAGAAAGGGCTGTAATTTTAGTGCAGTAATGGATTCCGTTAGAACTCCGCTCTTCTTTGATATATGCCGGATATGTTTGCTCGAAACAAAAGACCACGCTGTAAATTTGTTTTCTGACCAAGAAGAATCAAAAGAAATCCTAAGCAGAATATTCGTATGTTTTCATATAAACATTCGTATTGAAAAGTATTTACCAAGTCAAATATGCGGGAACTGTATTAAGGAACTAGGCGAGGCAAATAATTTTCGTTTGAAGTGCTTATCATTTGAAGAAAAGTTCTCTATTTATTGTGAACAATCCAGAGTTATAATTAAAAAAGAATCCGGTGACATAGAGTATATAAAACAAGATACAAATACTGAGAATGTTCAGTCTGATTTCCTTGATGATTCTAATGAACATGAAATACTTAGTGAAACAACCAATTTGAAGCCCGAAAGTTATACAACAACAGATAGTAAAACAGTGAAAGACATGGCTTTGCTATCAGATATTCATAATAGTTTTAAATGTAGTATATGTAATAAGGTTCTCAGAACCAAACAGTCTCTTAACAAACATTATGTGTGTATGCACCAGAAACGGAAACATGTTGGAAGGGTAAGTGGATGTGGAGTGAGCCGTCGTTACCACTGCACCAGATGTGCATACTCTACTCCCCACAGCCAAACACTAGTGAACCACATGCACAGGCATGATGGAGTCAGACCCTACCAGTGTGAATGTGGAAAGAGTTTTACACAGACCTCTAGCCTTGCTGCCCACCGCAAAACTCACAGCAACACTAAGTCTCACACATGTTCCATCTGCGGTAAACAATTTAAACACACATTCTCATTGAAAAAACACTTACTGGTCCATGAAAGTGGGAACTACAGTTGTGATATCTGTCACAAAACTCTTAAGACAAAGCAGAGCCTTCAAGACCATATGTACCGGCATTATAATATCCGTAACTATAGCTGTGAAGGCTGCGGGGATACATTTGTGACAGCATCAGAGTTACAGAATCATAGGTTAAAGCATAGCTCAGAAAATAAAGTTGAATGTCATTTGTGCGGGTACAAAACAAATTCAAAAAGAAATTTGATAGTTCATCTCAAAAGGTAAGGAATTTGGAATTGCATCAAATTTTATGTTTATAAAACAGGACTACAATTTAGAATTACTTCCACATTATTGTAAACCACAGCTTACTAACAAAACTTTATTATCAATACTGAGTCAAGAATGTTTTGATTAATATCATTTGAATTAACTTGGACAAGTTTTCAGAACATGCTGTTTAGGTTTATGTAATTGCTGCCATGTTAACATTCCATTACTTCTACATTATAATTAAGGTAGCTATCTATTCCGTGCAGTAATTTATAAAATCCATGATATAACTATATTTTATCTACACACATATCATAAGTCCTCTATAATGCGTTCAGAAACCGTAGAAAATGACCAGCATTGCAGTACATCGTCGCCTCCCCTGCCAACCACCTCCACCAGCAGGTCCTGCAGTAAAGTAATAGTCAGAATTTTCGATGTCGAATTCAATTTTTCGAATTTGACGACCAACGTAATTTACAATCATAGTGAAATAAAACGGATCACTTACGTATATAAGTCGAGTTCAGTCCGACATGTATAATTAATAATGTGATATTGATTTTTTTTTTAGAAAAAAAAAACAACAATTTACGAAACGTCAGCTTGGTATGTTTGTCTATGATTAAAAAAAAAACAGTCAAATTCGTAACAGGTATGGGTATGATATATGCCCACAGAGTACCTTTTTATAACTGAGGAATATATATGTATATGCCTTCGGTTTCTGAACCCATCTTAGAGTACTTATAATGTGTGTAGATAAAGTAATGTATGCAACTCCACATAATTAGGCCTTAAAACACTCATTATGTAGCAGTTGCATAAACTACTATTACAGGCACGTCGGCGACAAGTCATTCAAATGTGGCGCGTGCGGCAGTTGTTTCTACACCAACGGCGAATTGCGGCGGCACCGGCGCGTGCACTCGCGCGACAAGCCGTACCCGTGCCCGGCGTGCGCGCAGCGACTCTCACACAGCTCCAGCCTCAACAAACACATGCTCAATATCCATGGGATACACTACAAGTGGGCAGACTTTAATGCTGTGAAGAAAATAAAATGATTACTGACCGTCAAGATTTTGTTTGGGACAAGGCTCTAATTCGTCCCCGAAGAACTATTGTGCCTATAGATAAAATGAGACAATGTCAGTGCTGCTCACTTATTTATGTACCACACACAATTCACCGTGCTAGATAAATTTAGCTTGCGGTGTGTGCTATTTCATGGGGGCAGTGTGAAGACGTGTAGAATCTGGCAAATCACAATGGTTAATATCTTCAATGGACTCTCACCCATATTGACGGGCTGCGCGGCACTGATGAAAGAAATAAATTTTATCTACAAAAGCTTCGTTTACTTTATTTGAACAACTCTTACAAGACTTCTTTCTTCACTACAACTCTTCGGTACTTCATTACTCTTTTATTATGCCTTAGTATTTGGTAAAATAAAATCTATGTTTTGAAGTAGATTTAAAAAAATAGTAATCTTAGTTTTGCATATAAATGTAAAAAGTGGAATAATGTCTAAATCTACATGCACAGCGCAAAACCACTGCGAACACAGAATTGATCGGCGCCTGCGCTAATGCGCGCCGTGCGCCCCGCCGCACTTTATAACGTTTTAGTCCATATTTGAAAACTAGTAGATTTTGACGAAACTTGCAGTTTCCTAAGTTTAAGTAAAAATTTAAGCCAATAAAAAAGAATGGTCACAATCCAATCAGAAGTTTTGGAGAAAGTCGAAGACAGACATTTCGTCCTGCGACCCAAAATCCTTTATACATATATAATGTCAAAAATTAATTTCAACTTTACATTATTGACAAAGTTTGAAATAAATTAAAATATCAAACAGTTGAAATTTGGCGTGGGGCCGGAGGCTATAAATTTTTTGTATATGTACTTGCCTATTTAACTGAAAGCCCTATTCTCATACCCCCTATTATTACGTACATATTATTCCCATTATGTATTATTTTGCAGTTTCAATGATTTTTCATACCCCACTAGTTTATGCCTCGCGGGTTTGCCCCCGTGAAATATTTCAAAATGGGCTAGTTCCATATCCCGTGGGAATTCCCGAAAAATCCTTTCTTAGTGCATCTCTAGGATACTCAAGGTATATGTTTGCCAAATTTCAAGTCTAGATCCAGTGGTTTAGGCTGTGCGTTGTCGGTCAGTCAGTCTCGGTACTGTTTTATAGGTATAGTTTTCTTTTATTCATTTAGCGGTCCCCCGACGTAACGTCCTCACATGGAGCAAGATATTACTAGGTAAGTATATTAAAGTTAGAGACGGCCAACCAACGCATCAGGCAGGAGGTCGAGTGCTGTAATTGTGTATAATAAAACTAGTTTCTATGACAGGTATTGATTTAATGATGCCAAAGCACACAATAGATCTTACTACATATCCATATAATTATAATACTTACTTATTGCTAAATATCTAATGAAGAAAATATTCTTAAGTTGTATACTTAAAATCCGAAAAATTATAGAAAAGTATTTCATATCATAGTTTTAGCGCATCCAAGGCTGTAGTGCTGATTCAATTCATTATTATAATAATATATTTTTAATCACGCACACCACAGTACATTATACATTAGTAATAATAGTAACTACGTCTATAACCCTTAGCTATGGTAATTAAATAATTAATGATGTATAATTTAAATTCTGAGAAATATCCTAAATGTAGCGATTTCATTTTGTACGGTAGTCGCACTCACCTTTAGTCACTTCAAATAAAATAAAATAACAAATGTGAATACATAAAATAAATTCATGAAAACGTTTAAACAGTGAACCATCATAAAAAAAATCCGACGAATTGAGAACCTACTCCTATTTTTGAAGTCGGTTAATGATAATGTTCGCTTAGTATAATTGTTCGATATTCTCTATTGTATTAGGATAATTTGATATTGTCGTAATTTGTGAGCTGACAAGATGGCGTACCTACTATATTATTACAATTATAAGAGTGCGGGTCGTGGCGAGGCTCGAAGCAGCTAGGCCCTCATTCCTTGAGCATCAGATTCCCAAAATTCTGGATTGTTTGTCCTTCCGGTGCCCGTCTGCTTTAAAAAGAGGCTATGAGGCAAAGACAACGGTGGGAGAAGGCACCAGATTTCGATATGAACCACGTCCAGCCGATAGAAAAGCGCTGGGCCGAGAAATACATCATACTACTTTTTTATAGCTTACAGTTGCGCTTCGAAAGCTTAACTTCCGCAGTCGGAGGCGTCTTCAAAAAATATCTAATCCTATATTAGCGCCAAAAAGAAATGGAACTAGTCTAGATTTCATTACTATTAATTGACGTCCGTTTGCGGCAGTTAATATGCTGCGTTTGTCGCGGATATGGAGCAAGCTTTGCAGTTACGTCCTCACCCTGAAATACCGAAATACTTCAATATACTTTTTCTATCACTCTTTACTTATTGTAAGAAGGCCCTTGAACTTTGGTTGGGGTTAGAAACCTACATGATCTACGGCGAACCGCATGCTTTGGATCCGCGACAAATGCTACTTCTTGGAGGCTAGCATGAGCGTCATTTTGTCGCTTGTCGCTCATTACGTCGTTCACTGATGCAATAATTAAAGGACTGAGCGAAAACGTGAAAACAGCGCGTGTGCTAGACGTTTCGAGTCTGATAGAAGCGCGGCTGGACGATGGACGGATTTCAATGCGACACATTTAAGAGGAATCTGACGTTTCGGGAACAGGGTTTTCGGACGACGACGTCGAGTCTCGCGAGGTTGGCTAGTCTACTTCGTAGTCTTCGTCGTCGGAGATGTACTTGCGCACCTTGCGCTTGCGCGCGGGCGTGCCCTTGCTCTTGCCTTTCAGCTTGATCTTCATTTTGACGGAGCGGTTGGACTCGCCGTCAGAATCATCCTCTTCCGGTGCCCCTGGGGTACCTGTGACGTGTTAAAACTGCATTTAAACTAGAAAAAAAAATCGTAGAAGTCATGAGTTTTATGGCCTTAGCACTAATATGAAGTCGGTACTGTGCGAGCGGAATATTCTTTCAATGAAGAACCGACTTCATATTTGTGCTAGGCCATAAAACTTCAAGCTTTAGAGGATTTGTTTTAAGGATCTTTTAATTTTTTGTTAGTTTTTTTTATTTCACAATTTTAAGCTTATTTAATATTCAAAGAATTATCCTCCAGCTCCTAACCGTTTAGGAGATGATGACTACTAAACGCAAATACTCGAATAGCTTTAGAAATATATGAAACACGTAATACATTAAAATTTGAGGGTTGCCCTCGATTTCCACTATTTCGAACAAAAAAATCATTAAAAAAATCGGTAAACAATTGATGGAGAAATCGGTGAATATACATAAAAAAAAACATACAGTGGAACGGTAGAACCTCCTCCTTTTTTGAAGTTGATTAAAAAAACACGCAATGTCTTCCCTAAACAGTGAAATAGTATATTGTGTATTTACGGCGGTAAGGAAGGAATTACTAGTGTATTTAAATACTTTAGCAGTGGAAGTAACATTGTACGCACATTGATATGGCTTTATGCTAGAAGAAGACAAGCATTTGATGCTTTAGTTTAGCCGTAGTGGATAGGACGAAGCTATGATATAAATAAAAATTAGTAATAAAACCATTTACCTTCTGCGCCCTTTTCGGTGTCGTCCGAGTCGTCAGACAGCAAGCCGGCCTCGAAGCGGCGCCGCACCTCGATGAAAGTGTTGCGCATGCGCACAGAGTCCGCGTAGATCAGCGAAGTCTCCTCGTTGTACGTCTGCGCGTTGGAGCACAGCGTGAAGAAATCGCGCTCCAAGTCCGCTATGTCGGTGTACTAAGCATAAAAAAACCTTTTTAATACGAACTTTTTTGGTGGCTGTACTATTTGTTGGCCGTATTTGCATCGCCATCAGGGCCGTGTTTTATAAAGCTACAAGTTACAATTTACAAGCGGAAGTCTAATTCTATCACCTTTTTCTTGTAACTTGTAGCTTTATGAAACACGGCCCTGGGCTCAATTAACTTTATTATTATTAGACATAATGAAAACGTGATATTGACCATATCCCGATATCCTGTTTTCATTATGTCTAATGCAATTAACCGCGAATCATTTAAAACTGTCTTTTAATTTTGTTGGGATAGCTTCGCGGCAGAAACGATCGACTTTAAAGAGTTTTACACCTGAATAGAGACTATCGTAAGTATTGGGTGATATTGACTTACCTTGCCATCTTCAATCCTGTTCATAATTTTCTTGATATCGAGAGGTTTCTTTATAATTTCGTAATAATCGGGAAGCTCGCGTCTTGAAGGCAGTTTCATGAACGGTTCGGACAGAAGACGACCGGCGCTGTAAATATAAGATTTGCTAGAATGTTACAGATTATAGTTGTCAGGTGTACAGATGTAAGTCTATTTCATCACACTTGCACGTAACAAGGGACATAACTTTTCTGCTATGCCCTAAATAAAACGCTTCGACCTTTGTTTTCATAGCGCTAAGAGCTGTGATGGCGTGCACGGGCGGCCCCACCAGCACTGCGCGCTATGCTTGCTAGCAGGTGTGATGAAAAACATTGTATGTTTCACAGGCGGTTCGGGACTTACGGCCTCGGCTTAGAAAGCCTCAGTCTTCGACTCCGGGCTTCTATTAGAGCCTCGTTCGTAATTCCTTACCTACCTCCCTTAATACGTACACTATGTACAAGTGTTGGCATCAATCGACTAATGTAATTGCTTAATTATTAATCGATTGAAAATGTAATAGATTAACTTAATCACGATTAAATTCAATCG
Organism: Clepsis dumicolana; assembly: GCA_963691665.1. Taxonomy (NCBI): domain Eukaryota; kingdom Metazoa; phylum Arthropoda; class Insecta; order Lepidoptera; family Tortricidae; genus Clepsis; species Clepsis dumicolana. The sequence goes on along the minus strand of OY829505.1, from coordinate 31,633,179 downwards.
TGATTGAGATAATCGTAGCAACCGATTAGTTTAAATAATTTAATTTGATTTTTGCAATTTAATTAATCTTACTTAAAGTTCACAAGGACGAATTTTTGACCTTCATACAGAAGCTGATAACAGAAAAATACCCAAGTTGAAAATAAGATTCTTTTATAGCCTGCCAGTGTCATCCTGTCATTTAATTGTATTTCGTATGCAAATACCACACTTATCTTTAGGATGGACAAACATAAATCAGTATCATCAGTATCACAGGAAAGCTTCCCTTTATTGGTAACAAGTTAAAGACGGGAACTGATCTGGATTAACGATTGACTATAAGAATAAATCAATGGTTAATCCACTGACGAGAACTGACTTACCTAATCGTAATCTAGATTAATGATTGACGATTAGATTAAATTAATCTATGATTAACGATTCAAAGTATTAATCTTTAGTCAACAATCGCAATTAACTTTTTAATCGTAATCGGATTAACTTTTTGCCAACACTTCTATGTACTATTTCTTTAATAATTATACGTGCATACTGTCGTATGACTTTCTTCATTATGTTATTGAGGAGTTTCTTGAGCTGGCTAGATTCCGATTTGCTCTTCTTCTTGGACGAACTCGCTTCCTCGTCGTCGGATTCCTCTTGACGGCTGAGAAAGAAAAAAAAATAGTAGTTTATGCAACTGTTACAAATAATGAGGGTAATATCACGAGTGTGTATTTATGAAACGAGGATTAATTATGAAGAGTTGCATACATTACTTTATCTACACACTTATTGTAAGTACTCTAAGATGGGTTCAGAAGCCGAAGGTATAATAAACCTGTCACGAATTTGGTTTTTTTTTAAACCATAGACAAACGTATCAAGCTGACTATTATTTTTAAATTGAGGCCTATTTAGATTAAATTTAAATTGTATATTATTTTTTGAAGATGAAAACTGACTGTCGTAATGATAGTCATTTCCGTTTCAAAACGAATAATAGAGGACTTGCGATGTGTGTGTTGATAAAAGCATTTTTAGAATTTATCATGATTTCGTTTCAGTCCAGGCTAGTGATGGAGGAAACGCAATATTTATCTCTTAGACGTTACAAATTGGATTGTGCGAAATAAAATTTAAATTTTCCAATATTTCAAGTTAAAAATCTATCAAGTGTCAAGGTGAGGTCCCACGGCCCGTGTTATTACGGCCTGTGCGGCTCATTTCGTCTCGCGGAGCCGCAGGCCCCATAGGAAGCGACGGTTCCCTGGCTTGGCGCGATCTGGCCTGTGAAAAAACAGGCTGTGGGACCTTTAGATGACCCAGTTCATTGCGAACCAAGGCAGGTAGGTAGGGTAGAACCTCCAGCACCGCCATTTACTAAACAGCTCACCGTCGCTTGCGGCTCTTTTTTCTCTTCTTGTCCAGCACTTCGTCGTCGTCGTCGTCTTCTTCTTCCTCTTCGAACTCGTCGTCGATGGCCTTGAGCCACTCCTTCTCCGTCAGCGAGTCCGTGTAGTCCACCTCCTTGCGCTGCCGCGAACCGCGCCCAAGGTCTTCGTCCGTGTAACTCCAGCCCTTTCCCTGACGGGTGAAACGTGAATATACAGCAGGTACTTAAATAAATAAATATCATGAGATAATTGACACCAATTGACCTAGTCCCAAACTAGGCAAAGCCTGTACTATGGGTGCTACACAACGGATACACACGGCTTATACATATATAGATAAAATAACAACATACATACCTACTTATTTACATACTAAACATCCAAGATCCGAGAACAAACATTCATATTCATCAATCATCACACAAACATTCGCCCCGACCGGGCTCGAGCCTCGAGCCCGACTCGAGCATGGAACCTCAAGCTTTATAGTCGTGGTGCGCTCCCAGAGGACGGACTACAAATTAGTACGAATCATGTCGGGCTAAACTCGACTTATATACTTCACTATACATTGTAAGCATTTTCAGCGACCCCTAAGCACGAATAGTTAGCGAGCACGGATTACGTCATCGCTGCTCTACATCGATATGACGAAGTTTCTCAAGTCGGATGCCTAAATTTATAATTTCCAATTCTCTTCCCACTTCGGTCCCCAGCATCTGCCTGGAGAGAGATCTCTCTATTAGAGACACGATTAAAGGGACTGAAGATAAAACATAGTTGGGTTTTTAACTTCAAACCATTTATGAATTCTATATGTAGTCCGTAAAGAATCCGTCCGACTCTGCGGCCATTTTTGTTAATCCTTGAACTACTTTAATTCCCTCTGGAAGCAGCAATCACGCTGTTCAACGTAGCGAGTCAACCGGAATCCATTCCGAGCTAAAGTTACCCTAAGAGTCTTATCACACTAGCGACTTGAACTCGCGGCGAACTCGTTGCGTGATCGCCTCCATGCAAAATTCGCTAGCAAATCGCTAGTGTGATAAGGCGTTACCTTGTTGCAGACGACTTCATCATCGGTCTTGACAAGCCAGTCGGGTAGCTCGGCCTCCTCGATGAGCCGCGACTGCGTCTCCTTCTGCCGGCGCTCGATGTCGATCTGCTTGAATATCTCGAGCTCGTCCTCGGAACGCGCTATCATCTCGTTGATCAAATCGTCGTCAGGGAGTTCGTTCTCCTCCTTGTAACACGCAATGTTGTTATTGGCCTATGGTCTACCACTCAGAATAAGAGAATTAACAGCCTTATCACACTAGCGACTTGCGAGCGAGTGCTTCATACTAATATCGCTCGCGGCGAACACGTTGCGTGATGACCTCAATATAAAACTCGCTAGTAAATCGCCAGTGTGATAAGTGATAAGGTTGTAAATGGTAGAGCTGCGAGAATTTTCTTTACTCTGCGTGAAAGTTATCAAAACATACATATTTATGGAGTATTGCCCTGTACGGCTGCGAGACGTGGACCATGACGCAAAGAGATAGGGAGAGACTGGAGGCGTTCGAAATGTGGTGCTGGCGAAGGATGGAGGGGATTAGTTGGACCGAGAGAGTTACCAATGAGAGGGTCTTGGAAAGAGTTGGGGAGGGAAGAAGTATTTTGAATGTGGTAGAGACTAGGAGAGGAAAAATGGTGGGCCATTTGATACGACACGACGATCTGATACTGAAAATTATAGAAGGAAAGATAGAAGGAAGGAGAGGAAGGGGAAGGCTGAGGATAGAGTATTTAGATCAAATAAAAAAGAAGATAGACGCTGTGTCGTATCGGGAGGTGAAAGAACTTGCATTGGAAAGAACGGACTGGAGACAACTGCATCGACAAGTGTAGCACTCTTAAATAAGATGATGATGCGTGAAAGTTGTTAGCCGCTGTTTCCATTTCAGTGAGGCGGGTGGGATCCTTAACATGGTACTTAAGTCTAGTCATAGTAAAATGAAAGAAGTAGGTTTACTCCCGGCGTTTAGGGAACTTAAAGTGGTTACCGCCGCATCGATACTGTTCACAATATCAAGCTATGTTTTTTTCTATGTGCGCGTATTTCGGTCCATGCGTATGGGGGCACACGCAGTTACTATTGCTTTAATTTTACTACGGTTCAGTCAAAGAACGTACTTCTTCGTCGTCCCCGTCCTGATGCAGGATGCTTTGCAGGAATTGCTGTCGCTCGGAGCCGGTGGACTTCTGGTCGAACATACCGGCTTGGATCACCTTTTCGTCCATGTTCAGCTTGTATCTGCACACCATTGAATCCAGTCATTCGACCGTAACAATACAGGTAAGTAAGGAATTCCGAACGAGGCTATCTCAGCCAAGGTTCTTAATTACCGTACCGGCCGTGAAACGGTTTATAATGCTTTTAATCACACTCGTGAGGGAAAAAAATATATAAATCAAAAAACTTAACGTTGAACTTGGGATTATTAAAAGTGCCTGTTTTCGTTTAGCATTCTGGACGTTTAATATAAAGGTCTGTGGTTAGAAAACCAAAATATTGTGCTCATTTCACAAATAAAAAACAAATATCTGAATAAAATTTTAGGTAAAACTTTATATTTCGAGCTTCAACTCCTTGCTTTAACGAGAGCCTGCCGGTGCTGATAGGGCCACGCAGCAAGCAGCAGATTACATACCTTGGACGTAATGACAAGAGAAAAAGTCCGAGGGTCTTGTTTAGGACATTCCAGCCAAGTTATCTTTCATGCATTGTTATGTTGAATGAATTTCACGAAGTTCCATTCAGTGGCATTTTTGTCGTGAGAGCTTTTGGGAGTGTAGTATTCTGCAGCGAACGTCTCTAGATTTAAAGGTGGAGGATACAGCAATCCAAGATATCACAAACCTTGCAGCAGCCAAGATCCTCTCCTCGACCGAGTTGACGGTCATGAGGCGAAGCACTCGCACCTCATTGCGCTGCCCGATACGATGCGCGCGATCCTGGGCTTGCAGGTCCTATGGAAGAGGCACAACTTATGGAGACACATGAAACACGCTTTACGGATTTAGTACAAAAGTTGCCGCAGCTTGAAGATATAACAATTGCAATTCATGAACTAAACACAATTAATTTCCTCACTCGCGACCAGAAGTGTAAGATACATAGCTACGACTCTGCGAGAAATGTGCAACACCTCCCCCCTCCACACGCCACATAATCGCAATTCATTATTTATAAGTATTTAAAAACGACCATGAAGTGGGACGTAAAAAAAGTAATAAAACACACAAGAAATCCTTGTAAAGGTGGTGGATGTACTTTTAATTAATTACGGCAATTTAATTAGTTATCAAGCTCCCTAATTAACACTATTTATTTAGTGAGACTATCTTACCTGATGCGGATTCCAGTCGCTGTCGAATATGATGACGGTGTCAGCGCTCTGAAGGTTGAGGCCGAGACCGCCGGCGCGCGTGGACAGCAGGAATATGAAGTACTCAGAATTAGGGTCGTTGAATTTCTTCAGGAGCTCACCACGGTCTTCGGCCTTCGTCATACCGTCCAACCTGTTACCGCAATGGTATTAAAAACTGCTGCACACTAGGAAGTATTGACAACGATTCATAGTCACCAACAGTAGCAAAGAGTTACTGGTATTGTCTGTTACCTAGTGTGCGGCTTGTGGCTCGGACGCAGCGTTCGAACGCTCATTTCTACGCCGATACTATTATGTATAAATAAAATGCCCCGGAATATACACACCTCAAATACTGGAAGCAGCTCCACGAGAGGTAATCCTCAATGATGGTCATACACTGCGTCATTTGACAGAAGATGAGCACTCTGTGCCCCGTCGCCTTTAACTTCGGCAGGATTCGGTCGAGGAGCTCGAATTTACCCGAAGCACGGTATAGATCAGGCCTGTGAAAAAGTTACAAAATAAAATCTAGAGTGTTCTAGGTATTGCCTCAACAATGGGTGCAGATTTGATGTGAAAAAAAAAATACGTTATCCATCTATCAGTCTGTCAGTTCATCAATAAAAAAAGGAAGTCAAGGAAAAAGTCCGAAAAACGTTAGATCCGATTCGCACTTTGCCGGCTTCGTATTCAATTACGGTCGAATCTCCGGGCGGTCACTAGTTACAATTGTTAGCTCACCCCGACACGACACCACCGCTGCTGCCGATATGGTCACAGAACTTCTCCTCGATATGGTGGAACATGAACGGATGGTTGCAGAGCTTGCGCAGCTGCACGATCGTGTTCATGAGAGCCTTGGCACCGCCCTTGCCTTTGTTGCCTTTCTCCGAGCCGTCCGTCAGAAGCACGCCCTTAGACTGCATGTGCCTGACAGGAAAAATACATAAATTAGTTAGCTGGGTCATCTGCATTGTAGCTTTTCAGCAAAGTCAGATACTAGGATAGCATACTTGTAGAGCACTCTCTGTAGGCCGCTCATGTCACACTTGATGATGTACTCGACTTTGTCGGGCAGCTGGCTCTCAACTTCCTTCTTCAGCCGGCGCAGCAGGAACGGGCGAAGCACTTTGTGCAGACGACGGATGATGAGAATTGTTTCTTCCTCGTTCAACTCCACCTGGGACATGGCGGTATTAGAAAACTGTTACATACCATACATTGGTAAATTAGGTAAGTGCGTCATTGCTGGAAGGCGTAGCAATAGTTCGTACAGTTGTATCATAAATCATAAATATAAGTTACAACGATGTACCTGCACGTGAGGATTTTTTTGGAGCGCGAAAACATTTTAGAAAATAATAAGGCAATGGCGTTTACGCGGGAAAAATCTTGAGCAGCCATTGGTCAAACGTTCGCGCGCCATTGCGATGACCGCCATTTTGTTTGGCGCCGCGCCACGCGTCAATCAGTTGTTACCTATAATTGCATATTCTACCATGCGCGTAACGCAATAAGGTCTTTATTGCACGGTGCTTACATTCGGTTTAGTTTGGCATTTGTCTGGTATGGGAATGATTGGTGTAAAGCTGTGCAGCAACAAATTTAAATCCCCAACCAATTTGAATGTCAAATACAATGCGCCGTCCATATAAAACCAAACTCAAAACTTTCGTGGAAATTGCTGCAGTACCTTCATTAACAACGTGTACTTGTAGTACTAATAGTACCCTTAAAGGAGTCAGACGGGAGTAGCCTTAAGCTTATCTTTGCACTACATTTTTTCTGCCACTTTTGGAGCTATGTATAGGGAAAGGTACGGCACACGTCTACGCCCATGTCAACATTTGTTACGTTCCTACAAATTCGTATCAAAACAAACTGTTACACAAATGGTAATAACACACAATCAACAGACCCTGTCAGATTAATGTAGAATTTTGCCAGAGTCATCATGCGTTGAAATTTCTATTTGCCAATGCCCTGTGATAGTACCTTTTCTCCTGTAGTAGCGAACGGAGCGTTGAACCACTGTTCGAAAGTAGAGCAGCTCTTGAATATGGAAGGCAGCAAGAAGTTGAGCAGTGCCCAGAGCTCGGGCAGCTTGTTCTGCAACGGCGTGCCGGTCAGCAGCAGGCGGTGCGGCGCGATGTAGTGCGTGTTCAGCACCTGCGTCAGCTTGCAGTGGTGGTTCTTCATGCGGTGGCCTTCGTCGATGATCATGTACTTCCATTGGACCTGGTTGGATGGTGAACGATGATTGTGTTTGGACGTAGAATGCCCGCTTTCTACTGCGAGCGGAACTAGCTAAGCAAGAACTCCGCTTAACTCTCAAGTCTTAGCGCTAAATTTCATACAAGCTTCCATTAATTAAGATTTTTTTGTATTCAAATCACTGTTCCCCAAAACAGTTGTAAAGTTTTGTTTCTTTGTCGTACAGTTATAATTATAATTGAATTTTACAGCGCATTGTTTTTTACTGCTGTGAAATTAATTTATAATAAATGTTACCTTAGCCAGCCATCCCTTGTCCTTGATGACGTATTCGTAAGTGGTGAGCAGCACATTGAACTTGGTGGACCGCATCTGGGTCTGCACGAGCCGGCGCGACTGCGGGGAGCCCTTGTAAGACACCACCACCACCGTGGGCGCCCACTTCTCGAACTCGAGCACCCAGTTGGAAAGGGTACTGCGTCAGGAAAAAGCATACAAGTGACTTTCAACCACCGATAACGCAATAATATTGTACAGGATTGACGTTTGCCATCGACATGACACGTGACCTCGCGGAACAAATTTTACTGCCTCGCCGCTATGAAGTCTATCCTGACACGTTGCACGGTTATGATTAACATCAGTTAGCGATTGTAAAAATGGAAAAGCTTCTAAACGTTTGACACATGTTTAGGCACACAGTTCGTTTCACTAGAAGCTAAATAAGAAGAGACAGATTGATAGGTTAGTTATGACTCATAACTTATGCTATGAGTTTCATTCGATTTACAATAAAGACGTAAATAATTTTACTTATTCTTATTCTTATAACAGAAGTGTGCAATGTGTTTCTATTAAAAACGTATTTCCTATTAAACACCAATTTCTGATCAGCTATTGAATGGAAAAACAAAACGTATTAACTTACAGTCCATTCACTTATAAATGAGACTGCTATTAATTCCAAATACTCGAATTTACTCCGTTAAGTTAAAATTGGCAGTGACCATACCTGAGTGGCACAATGATAAGGAATGGCCCATTGACTTTCTTCTTCTCCATGAGATAGGTGACCAGAGCGATGGTCTGAATGGTCTTACCAAGACCCATCTCGTCAGCTAGGATACCGTTCAGGTTGTTGTTGAAAAGCGACACCAACCACTCCAAACCCTGATTCGCAAAATATTATTGATATGTAAATCATGTTTAATCATGTTTAAATAAGAACATTTCTATGTAACTTTAATAATAAAAAGTTCAGTCTTCAAGTTGTACTTAAGTACTTAGTCTAAAGTGTAGGTAATAAAATCTCTTAGTATTGCACATATTTACATCTGCTATTATTAACATCATGAGTTCTACATATAATGGGCTCAGCAGCTCACCTTGATCTGATACTCCTTTAGGTTGCCGTTGACCAGGATGCTAGATTGTTCCGTCACTGACTCGTGCACTGTGTGTGCAATGCTGAACAAACAAATGACAATCGTTGATATCAAACAGATGTACAAAAGATGATTTCCAAGTGATGGAAACGTCATAATGTAATGCAACTTGCGAGACAGAACATTAAACAATCCAAACGGAAAGAATATGTAGCCAATCTGTTGTGATTCTGGACTTAAATAAAATATGGATTCTCAATACCATGGTATGGTTTACCTGTAGTAAGTCTGTTCCTCGGTCTTGTATTCGTCATCCTCGACTTTAGCCTTCTTGATCATTTCGCGCGCTTTCTCCTCATCCGTTTTGTCCTTCTCACTCTTCTCCTCTCTATCCCTCTGTTTCCTTTCCCTTTTCTCTGTTCAACAAACAAAAAATTTTTTTTTGATAAATTGTCCCAAGAACACAAGAACGATTTACATGGGTAGTCAAGGAACGCGATGCCATAATTTACGGTACGACCAAAAGTTGAAGAGAATTTTAAAAACAAGGCGAAAACTTATAAAATTTGTTCACTACACTGGTAAAGTCGGGGAATGAATGAAGTGTTCACTTTTGGCCCTACACACATATGAATCGAAAAGTGGCATACTCATAATTTCCCGCTACTAAGTATGCAAGACAATTGAACGGGAAACTACAGGTTGCTTAAAAAAAATATGTCAAGGGGTCATTAGGTTCCTGTTAGTGTTAGTGCCGTACCGTCATCGTCCTGGCTGTCATCCCCGGAATCTTCCGAGTCTGAGAGCACCTCCCAGCCCGGGTGGGCCTCCATCCAATCCTTCAGCTGGGAAAGAAGCGGCGCCTCTTCTCCCTTCAATATCTGCACAAGATCAGTGATGTCAGCAAAGCAAAGCCTCACTTCGCTTCTTTATAAAGACCATTGGGTAAACGCAATAATCTTGAACAATTCTATTTTTCGTCGTGTTCATGAAACACCGGCATTGACTTACTAACACCATGTCCCAGTACAACATAGCATTTTTTGATAACAGTCATACGTCATAGCGCTGTCGTTCGACCAGACTGACTGACGCTGGATTAGTGGTCTTTTGGTTCGGACATTTTCAAGCACTAACCCGAAGTCCATGGTATTGGTAAGACAATGGACACCGGCAGTAAAGTAAAAAAAAAACAAATGTACCTCTCCTGATTTCGGATCCATGACGCTCACTCTGGAGTCGGACGTCTGTGAGCTGTCATCCATTGCGTCAATCTCGCCGCCCTCCAGTAACTTCTTCTTGCGTGATTTCTGCACCAAGGAACTAGCATTGAAGTTTTCCGAAAAACACAGAATTGCGAGCCCAGGACCGAACCCGCGCCCTTCTGCTTGACAGGCCGTTGGTCAAAATACTAGGCTACCACGGCACGGCAAGAACGTAATTATAAAAAAGAAACACTAGACACCAAATTGATGCAGAACAAGGAGTGGAGTGGAGACTAAGGACCGAGAGACGCGGTGTAAGGGTGGTGCAGATCACCGGTGGATACAGCAGGCATGAGACCATTCGCTGTGAAGGTATTTGTTAGAGACATATGTTCAGCAGACATCTCCGGGTTGAAAGGGAGTTGAAAAACCCCTGACATTTTCATTTTAAAATCCAATAACTCACTCAATAATATCCAAACCGATTTTATCTCATCTCGATTAAACTAGCTTACGATTATAAAAGCAGTGTCCAAATTGGTCCACCGGTTTAAGAGCTGCAATACCGCAGACAGACGCAGATAAGACACGACAAACTTATACTACTTAAAAGAAAATAAGGGTCACTACACTAAGTATTTCGATCGTTACGTGAAAATTACATTAAAAGTTTTTTTTTAACAACAGGTAGGTATACAAGGCTTTTTATTTAGGCTAATAATAATTCAATTAAGTAGTTAATTGATTCACATTTCAATATACATACTGGTTAATATAATTCTCACGTAAGGATCAAAATACATACCCTGTTATTCATAAACCTATTTTAACTAAAATGCTGTTGAAGTTCGTTTGTCCTTTCTTGTCACATTGACATTTCCGTTAGTAAGAAGAGGAGGAGGCTTGAGTGACGTTTATGAATAAGGCCCTTAGTGGCCCCTATTTTCTTTTTAACCGACTTCAAAAAAAGGAGGAGGCTCTACGTTCCACCGTATGTTTTTTTTTTTTCTTTTATGTATGTACATCGATTACTCCGTCAATCGTTGACCGATTTTCAAATTATTATTTTTTATTCGAAAGGGTATTGAGTAGTATATAACACGTCCTCCTCCTCTTTTAGGGTGGGAGTTTAAAAAGGAGAAGTGTCACTGACCCGCTTCCTGCGCTCCTCCTCCTGTTGTTTCTTGCGTTGCTCCTGCTTGTGCTGCTTGACCATGTCCGTGAGGCTGGCGATGTACTCGTCGGTCTGAGCCAGCAGGAACGCGAGACGCTTGTCTTTCTTCTGATCGATCAGCTTGCGGTACCCTTCCTCGTCTTCAGCCATCAAACTGATAACAGGTAGTTGTTATCGCAAGTTGCGAGACAAAGGACAGTCGAGGTCATAAATATCTATACAGCCTATTAATACTAATGGCATACGTGTGTAGAGATATTTATACGTCTTGTTAACGTACAATATACACTGCTCAAAAATGTCTAGGGATCGATTATGTACGGACTCCCATACTACGAGTTTACTACCTTGCTCCTGTACTAACTACCTCAACTGTACATATAACAGGCGTTTAAATAAATTCGGAATGTTTCAGCAAGTCATGATAAAGTAAATTAGTCCCAAACTAGGCAAAAGCCTGTACTATGCGTACTTATACTTTACATACAATACCTAAATACATGCATACTTATTTTTATTTTATTTATATTAAACTTCAAATACCTGAGAACAAACATTAATTTTTATCACAAAAAGATCTGCCTCAATTGGGAATCAAACCCGGGACCTCAAGCTTCAGTCAGGTTTTTTTTTTCATACGGCAAGGACGGCAAACGAGCAAGTGGTTCATTCATGTTGGGTGTTCATTCGGACTTACCTAACCATTTGCTGAAACATTTCGAACTAATTTTATAACACCTTGTAAGCCAAATTGCTCGAAATAAGATTTATTTACCGTCTCATACGCTCTTTCTCAATGCGCTCTTGTTCCTTCTTCTGTTCGCGTTCGGCGTTTGCATGATAGTTCATTATGGCCTTGTTCATGCGCGACAGCTTCGCAACGTTATTGCGGTGGTATTCCTTGAAATCCTTGGCTTGAAAGAGAATTTCATATTTAGTAAAGGCCCTGGTAAAATTGTCTTCAATTTATGAGTACTACAAACAAGACGCGGTCTAGTAAAGGTATACCACAAAATATACAATACAAAAGGCGAGCGTTTGAAAAATTATAATCTGTGTCCCAGTGCAGGCGAACTGCGAGTAATTACGTTTACTTTGTTTTATAATTAGACGAGGGCAATTAAATGCACCTTTCTTCAATATCACTTTCGCAGAGTCAACAACGTCAAACGTATATGTGTATATTTATAGACACGATTTTAAGAGCCTGCTAAAATTCGTTTACTGGCAGGTACACTAAAGTGGAATAAAGGTGGAGTTATCTTAACCAAGCAGAGTGACACATTAGGACCAAAACAATGAAGACGAAGACATAGTAAAAACAATTCAAAGCAGATGTTTAGTTACCATGCTGCAGCACAGTTTGCAGGAACTCCTGGTGTTTCTGCCTGCGTTTCCTTTCGGCCTCTAGCTTCTGTTGTTTCTCAAGCTTCTCTGTGGCTCGGGCTTCGCGCAATCCTTGCCGTTTGGTGCGTTTGTAAGCCTTTATATTAACCGCAGTCTCCAGGGTTGTGTCGCGGCGAACCTGGCCCAGAATCTATGGAAGAAATTGCAATAATCAGGTAGAATTTAGATTTTTTTTTAATATGTAATAATGTAACATTTAACTTGTTCTGGAACTTACCTCGGCGCGCAGCTGTTTCTGGAAGTTCAGGACGCGTAGAGCCCTCAATTCGATCTGAGCTTGCAGTCTCAGGTCATCGGACATGTTTGCCGGCAAATTCGATAGCACTTCCATCCTATGTGCGATTCGGGCGGCAATTCTAGATAATAATATTTTATTACGTACATATACTATTCTTAGGGCCTGTTTCACCACCTTCAGATAACTCATCTGTTAGTTCTAACAAAACGAACAGACGGTATGACAGATATATCTATAGGAGGGTGGTGAACAGGAGGTTAGGGTAATAGATCTAGATCTTCATAAATAGGTATTAAATGGTGTTGACTGGCTTACCTGTTTTCTCTCTCATTCAATATCAGCAACGGATCTAGTCCCGCTGGTTTGGGTATGCTCGTGATGCGATTTTGCTTCGCTCCCGGCGTGGGTGCGCCGGGCTGGAAATGTTTGAACTGTCAGTTTTTTGTTTACTCGGTATACTGTAGTAAGTTAGAATTGACGAATTTTCAGGGTAACTTACCTGTTGATTGGGTTGCGCGGTAGCGTTGCCAGGGCCTGGGGGACGCACCGGCGCAGCGCCTCGAATTTGTGGGGCACCGCCTCCAACAGGCTGCCAGAATAAAAAAGATAAGTAATAAAATTAAAGAAAATATAACTGACCAAATCTGCGTCTCGTGTAGTAAGTCCTTATTTACCGGGTTGGCAAGAGGAGGCGTAGGTTGTGTCGGTGGTGCCATCTGTCCCGTCATGGGCAGCGGCGTGGGGGGCGCGCCGCCGCCGCCGCGGGCCTCGCCGCCCGAGGGGCCGCCCTTGCCTCCGGCAGCGCCAGCCGCGCCCGCGCTGCTCGGGGCCGCTTGCTGGCCCTGGCTGTAAGGCGACGGCGGCTGGGCTGGCGGTGTGGGGCACTCCGGCGGCGTGTCGCCGGTCCGCTTCCCCGCCGCAATCAGCGATATCTGCTGCGACACTGGCTGGTTGCGTGCTAGGTTGCGGTATGCTGCTATCTGTGCCCTACAAACGTAAAAGGACAAACAGTAGTTAAGATCAAAGTGAGACTCGACGTGGGGGACGTGACAGAAGAGTTGCGGCACTTACTTCAATTGGCTGAGCTGACTGTTAGAGAACAGGCCCTTGCTCGGATCCTGAGGGTTCGACCTTGCTCTCAGCGCGAGAAGCTGCGAATATCTCGGGTCCTCTTGCAGTCCTTTCTCCTCCATAGAATCGATGGCTCTTTGTAGTGCATTAAGATTATCGGGCCCAGGGGTAGCCATAGATTGCATGGGCGAGGCGGAGGCGGCGCCGTTGGAGGAAGTGGACGGCGGGTGTCCCTGAGAGTGCGGCGGCGTCTGCGCGGAGGGCGGGTGTGGCTGCGCGGAGGAGGGCTGGTTGGAGCTGGAGGCGCCGCCGTGCGCCGAGTAGCTAGCGGAGGGCGTGTGCGGCGGCGGACCCTGGCCGCCCATCATGGCGTGGTGCGGCAGGTGGCCGGGCGCGCCGGAGGGCAGCCCGTGTGGCGCCGGTCCGCCCAGCGGCGGCGGAACGCCCGCTCCCGCAGCTCCGCCGTTGCCTGCCGGTGGGGCGCCCCCGCCCATGGCCATCGGAGCCTAAAACAATGATTACCAATTAAGTACCGCATTTATCCAGTCATAATCATGACCTTCCTGAATTATATAATATGAAAACCATAGCCTGCCAGATTCTGTTTTGTTTGATTCATCTAATAAATATAAACAATGCTTCTAGCAAAAATAACGACACATTTTCTAAATTTCTTAATAAATTGTTTAGCATACGAAATATCAAATGACTTTGCAGAAAGAGGCAGAAATTTCACCATATATAAGATAACAGCATTTACTGAAGCAGAGAGAAACATTCTGCAGCTAATACAACAAAGGCAAAAGTATACTTCATTTTTGAATGGTATTACAAATGAAGCAGCTCTACCCATTCATGTTGCTGTGGACAACTGTTGTTTGCAAATATTTACAAAAGCACTGTCAAAGTATGGCATTCTTTTTGCAAAGATTTCTGACTATAATTACGAACCGTAAGTAGTTACCTCATCATTATTAATGAGTTGAAACATAATAATATCACATTAATAATTTTTTTTTTACTGTTTTCAATAGGTATAATATGAATGAGCAAAGTAAAAGGTCTCAATGTATTTTGGATGAAATTCATACTTGGATTAAGACAGCAAACAGGAAATATTCAAACTTGGTATCACAATCTGTAATTGGACGCACATATGAAAACAAAGATGTCTCCGTCTTAAAAGTATCTAAATATAGACGAAAAATGGCAGTTTTCATTGTGGGCGGAGAAGAAGGCAGAGACTGGGTATCCCCAGCTATAATACTGCAATTTATGAAAAACATTTTAGAGAAGAATCCAGGAGAGTTGATAAACTATTATGATTTTTTCTTTGTCCCATTACTCAATCCAGACGGCTACATGTTAAGCAGATCTAAGGTAGCTAATAAAACAATGTTTTACTTTGGTGTTTCAGTTATTATATCTGATTTCACTGAGGATGGATGCAATGAGGATTTCTTGTCATTAATAGTATACTTTTGATATCTTATCTAAGCATTCTTTTGAATGCATCACTATGAAGAGGCCCATTTTTCGCATCTACTAAAATTCATTAATTATTTCACATTTAAGAGTAAGGTTCTTGTCAATGCAGTTTCTTCCAGCACTATTTAATATTCGCAGTACAAATTTTGTCACCATTTAGAGTGACACCTAATTTATTTTAAACAAGAAAATACCGTGAGACTCATTCATAGGGAAATAAACGGATCACTCTGAAAAACAACGATGAAAACAAGGGTAGTTGTGAGCCGCTATCAGCTACGCCTAGTACTTGCGCGTGAACGTCTCCCTGCCGCCGAGTCGTGCGATCCCAGAGGAGGGACTACGAATTAGTCCAAAACATGGCGGACTAAACTAGACTTATATACGTGAGTGATCCGTCTATTTCACTATCATCTATCTTATTTTATGTTTGGTCTGAAGATATACTTGCTTCAATTTAAAATTGCAGCACCCACCCCATGGTGTCTCTGCCTCAAATGGATTTGTGTTTTTTATTTCACCTTGTATATGGATATGCATCTGCTCACTACATATTCAGGCTTACATTCCCTGTTGTATTACTTTAATATGTTAAAATAAATAATATAGACTAAAAATTATATTTCCAAGGAGCGGTTTTGGGCTAAAAATAGAAGGCAATTTTATTCAAAAAAGCTATGCCCGGACAACACCTTGGCTTTAGGAGTTAATCTGGACAGGAATTGGTTTGAAGAAACTCAAGGTAAAACTAGCTGCCATGTCTGGCTTCAGTATATTCGAATTCAGTGGAAGCAATGCATTAATTGCTTCTTTCATTAGCCTATGCATTAATTACTAACTAAAAATGTTGTATTATAAGAAACAGTTCAATTGTTCAATTCAAAATAGTATAATCTCCGACTTTGCTCAAAACACCTCATTCATAAACACTTGTTCATGTTAAGTTTCAGTTAACTTAACAATTGTGTGTCTTATCTGTTATTGACAATTGAATTTGCCAGACAATTATTAAACATAGTTACTTTTCTATCACTTTTAACTTTGAACATGAATCTACCGTGAGCCTCAATCATAGTGAAATAAAACAGAGTTTTAACTTTGTTATGAATAAATGCTGACTCAATGTATTACTAAGCAAATTACCAGCTTGTAGATAAAATTATTACATAGAAGTTTTAGTAAAAACTGTTTAAAACTTTACACTAATGACATTCTTTTGATTTAGGATTCGAAAGATGGGAATGTAGTAATTTTTATGCCGGAGACCACCCATTATCTGAAGATGAAACTATAGGTTTGGCACAGTTACTGAATAGAGAAGCTGCAAGAACAATTGCATTCATCAACTTACGTACATTTGATCAATTAATAACTCTACCTTATGCCCAAAGGGGCAAAGTATCTATAAATCATAACACACTTGTGGGTAAAAAAAGTGAAGTTATTAATATTGAAATTATTTCTTAAAACAAGCTTACTAATTCAGACTCTTTTATCAGATGGAAGTATTCAATTTTGCATGTGAACACTTGGGGCAGAAGTACAATATGACATATCACTTGGGGAGTACCTATAAGTTTTTTCGTAAGTAAACAAAGCTGGCCATTACACTATATAAATTTTTACATGAACATGTATGATGAAAATAAGTCTCTACCATGTCTCCACCATTATACCAAGTTACCAATGCATGTTGCAAAAAGTCCTGAACCCAAACAGAGTTACCAAGTTACTTAAGAAAAATACTGACTCTAAATCTTAAAGGTTCTCGAAACATGAAATCACATGGTAATGTTGGAAATAATCAATATCAAACAGTACAGTAAAATATCTGCATATGAAGTCACCATATTTGTCAGAGGCATATCTAGACTTGCACCAGCTCACAAATATCTAAACATCACTCTATTGCCACACCCAGCACTCGGGCAGCTTAGATATTGATGGTTCTCTGACTCTACCATATTTATATGAAATTTCACATAATTGTTAAAACCTCTGTAGGTACACTTCTAAAGTGGTTATTCCAATTTCATATAAAAGATTGACTCAAAGAACCATTAATAGCTAGCTTATGCCTACGACTTTGCCCCCCTGAAATATCTCAAAATGGGCTCGGTAGTTCCCTATCCTGTGGAAATTTCGAAAAATCCCTTCTTAGTGCACCTCTAGGATACTCAAGGTACATGTTTGCCAAATTTCAAGTCTCTAGGTCCTGTGGTTTAGGCTGTGCGTTGTTTGTCAGTCAGTCCCGTGACTGACTGACAACAGTACTGTTACTGTTTTATAGGTATAGATGAGACTACAAAATTGTAACAATTTATTTCCAGATAATCTTTCTGGAAACTGTGCCGATTGGGTGAAGAAACATTTAAATGTGCCTGTTGTAGCAACAATATACATGAGACACAGACAATATGTCATCGCAGATGATGAGGACATCACTCCAATATATGAGCAATTTGAAACTTTCATGGTTGATGTGTTAGATTTGGCTAAAGATCTCTATGGGCCTTTATTTAACACACATAAAACACATTCAAGTCAAAATGATTTTTTTTGTGTCATGATTACTATACACATTATATTCCAGTTAAGATTAACAAACCAATATTAAAACATTTGTAACAATAAAAGTCTTACTTCTATTGTACTTACTTCTGTGTACTTCTATTTCAACAACTGTCTCAGAACTCTGAGATAATTATTGTTTTCATCTGACATCATGTTCCTTGTATTGTATTTATTGCTATCATCAAGAAAGTAGTTGCTAATAGTATTTTTTTAATTATCTGGCATCAACAGCCAAGTACTGTACAGGTACAATTAACAGAAAGTGCTTTTAATTAAATCTGTACAGCATACTGCATAAGGAACTTACCTGTCCTGGAGCCATGTGTCCGATCTGATGTTGCATGTAGCCATGGGGTGGGCCCTGGCCTGGCATGTTGGGATGCTGTGGCCCACCTGGCATGTTGGGTAAGCCATTTGGGCCTGATGGATGGGACCCAGTCGGCATTGCGTGTCCTGGGCTTCCCATATGACCACCAACCATGTGAGGTGGCATCTGATGCGAGTTCGGCGGCATTCCCGGGTGTTGCTGTGGAGGTCCGTTCGCATTGACCGGTATAGAGTGGGGCGCTGGCCCGGGAGACATGTGATTCGACATCTGGCCCTGCGGTGCGCCGGCCTGATGTGACGTCGGGGGCCCGTTCACATGTTGTTGGTTGTATGGACTGTGGGGCGACTGGGGAGGCGCCGGGCTTTGCGTCGGAGGGCCCATTGGACTCGGCGCCTGTGGCGGCGGCATCGGACTACTCTGAGGAGACGGACTCGCCATCTTCTATGGATTCCTATATGATTCAATTATGTCACCAGTTATACTTAATCGGCATTGCGTTGCGAGATGATATGGCGGCGCGTCGCCCAATCAATTTACTGGTAATATACAGTTCTCGAAGCACTTCAAAGTCACATCAAAAGACCACCAAAAGTAAGGATTGGCGTTTCTAGCATGCACGGAATATTGGAATATAGCGCAATTTCTAGAAATGTTAAAACAATAAAGATCAATCGAAAACAAGCACGAACGCGAGCGAGAAAGTAGATTGGTTGGGTTGGTTGGGTTGGGACCACACCACAGCCACACGACTACAAACGCAACACACACACACACACACATACACAAACAAATAGCTCCGGTCTGCCACAGTCAAATTATTATGAAAGAGAACGTACATGAGCCCACCATGAGTCTAAGTCGTCATAGGATAAATTCAGTGCTACCACCTTTATAACAATTTATAAAAAACGCTATACAAGATCGGATGCAGTGCGCACTAACCAAGGAACTTTGACTCAAACCTCACTCAAACCAAGCACAGAGTACCTTTTTATAACTGAGATAGAGATGTCACTTCAACGTTTCGCACACAGCGACATCTGGTGCTGTTTGACGGCAAAATATGCGATGACGTCATTGACGTCTAGTTTCCTAAATGTTAAAATAATTTACTTTGAGCAATTGCTATTACACCATGTTCTATTATATACATTAGAACACGGTGTAATAGAAATTGCCCAATTTCCCGTTTTGATGAATTTGATAATTATTCAGTGCTTTATTTTTTACACATTTTCTTTTTATCAGGCATTCCAACTCCAACTTAGACACCTGGTGAATGTGAAAAACCACAGATTAGAGAGATAATCGCGGCCATTATTCATTCGTTCCGTTCCACTTATACCTTCACTGTACGTTGTTTTTAGTAAATAAAAAAATCTAAATAAATATCAAAACCTCCTAAATTACTAAAAATCTAAGTTTTCGCACCAATTTATTAGGGTTTTCTTGCAGAATGATACGCTAATTCAACCAGTGTCCATAGAATATTCTATATAATATTTTAGCGTAAGAAAAACTGATGCGTGTAATGATATTTTAGATAAGACATTACTATAATTAAAAAAGGTCGATGTTACCAGTGCTCACAAAATAATTAATAAGCATAAACGCATTTTTAAACAAGGAAAGATAGGTGAGAGCATTTATTAAGCGAAAATAAAATATTTATTCCAAAATTTAAAACTTCAGTATAAACTATATTGATATTAGCACCACCTATCGACGTGTGACAACAACTTTATGTCTATAACCCAACCAAATAGAATATATACTATACAATGTAACTTGAGTGACTACTGAAATTAGCTGGACAACCAAGTGTACATTTTGTTCTAAGTTATACCACCGTGAAACCAAGACTAAAACCGTATGTGAGATAATGATTTTGTCGCGGTGGCTAGCACGCTGAAATATGTACAACACAACACAAATACTAAATTGTATGTAGATAATCTTTTGTCAGTTTGTTGGGTTAATTAAAACAAAATTAAAGTATATGGTTTGTTTAAGGTGCAGTGACTTGTGACTGGTTGTGACCAAATGAGGACCAGATATTTTATCTTTATCCATAGACATTTATATTTCTCTACATTTTAGCGTGCTATGGGGGCTGAGGCGAGTCAATAGATTTGTTTGACAGCCAGCCTTTTGTGTGTAGTAGCGTTAAAAAATATTTTTTATATTTTTTACTGATTATTCAATCATTTTTCTTTCTACATATTACTATGTTTTATCGTCCGCACCTTGGACTTTAACAAAACATTTAACAGTAAATATTAAGAATTAACTCACTGCTTCAATAATATGGCGCGAAAAGCCGGTGTGCGGATTAACTGAAGTATCTTTTTAGAATAGAAGTACTGAATTAAGGTAACATTGAATAAACCCTGAAGAAATAATGTACGAAGAGGATGACTACAGCGAAGAAAACACTTGGACATATATCGCATTATGTGGTGAACCGACCCTCTATGAGGGACTCAGATTTGCGAAAGACTTGATCATTGCTAATGTTTCTTTACGCCTTATTATACAATATGTGCCCTTGCCGCACAATGTCCGGCATAGCATGTCCCTAGTGATAGGAGCTTTCCTGCTCTACTACAATGTTGGGGCCGCCTTCGTATGGACGATAGGACTAACAGCCACCTCATACATCATAATGTTGTTTTTGTCATGCATCACCAGAAAGCGCAGGGGCTTAATAGTATGCGTTATTACAATTGGATTCCTGCTCCTGTGTGAAGTTTATGTACTGAATCCTAAAATGTGGCAGCAGATTCGGGGCATCCAGATGATAGCTGCTATGAAAATAATATCAATTTCCATAGATTTGGACAGAAATTTGTTTAAGAATATGATAAACCCTGTTGAGTTTGGAGGTTATATGATGTGCCCTGCCAATTGTATGCTTGGGCCTTGGATCTCGTTTCACTCCTACAGCTCATATTTGGATGTAAAGTTCTTATCGAGAAGGTGGATCAAGCTGATTGTATGTAATCTTGCACTGGCAATGCTATTTCTAATATTATCAAATTGTATTGTTCCTTGGTATATTCCTGATGATATTACTAAGTGGTTGATAGCCTACCGAGATGCACAGGCATTTAGAATGTCCCATTATTTTGTGTCAAGCATGTCTGTAGTGACCATGCTGAGTGCAGGCTTTGGTTTAACAAATGATTGTCACTCAGACCTGACTGTAACAAAACCATTTTTTATCGAATTGCCTAGGTCTCTTGTGCAAGTTGTAATCTACTGGAACATGCCTATGCATCGCTGGTTAAAGAATTATGTATTCAAAACATGTCAACCATATGGACATTTTGCTGCTCTGCTCACTACTTATGTTGTATCTTCATTGCTTCATGGTTTAAATTTCCAGCTAGCAGCTGTGTTGTTAAGCATTGGCACATTTTCCTATGTGGAGTATAACTTTCGGTACAAGGTGGCAGCTGCACTGGAGGTGTGCTGCTTAGCCAACCCTTGTGCAAAAGTATGCCACCACAGGCACAAAAAGAACAGTTTCCTTGCAGTGTTTATTAACACCTTGTTTTCTCTGATCACTATTATTCATCTTGCTTACTTGGGAGTAATGTTTGAAGCATCATTTTCTCTGCAAGAGTCTGGTTATTCATATCATCATACCCTCAGCAAGTGGGAGAATCTTAACTATTTTAGTCATGGTCTGGTAGCATTCACATATATTATATACTTAATGATGTAATGTATTAAGATTCAGAGTTGGTTAGAACTGTATACTTTTCTTCCAATTTTTAATAAATTCTAAACTTAAAATTACTCTTTTTATAGAAATTGTCACAGTTTTACACTAAACTACATAATTAGATATACACTTTTTGCACTTGTAATCAAAATCATATTTCAATGCACTAGCTGAGAGGAAAATTAGTTTAATGACTTATTAAAAGCA
This sequence comes from Clepsis dumicolana, assembly GCA_963691665.1. Lineage (NCBI taxonomy): Eukaryota > Metazoa > Arthropoda > Insecta > Lepidoptera > Tortricidae > Clepsis > Clepsis dumicolana. Next base: position 31,611,360 of record OY829505.1, on the reverse strand, counting down.
GAGACTACCGAAGTACTCCATGACAGGAGAGCCATACTTCTCTGGTCAGCATTGTTTCAGCAGCACAGGACAAAATAATAATGACAGTCCATAATCATTGGGCCCACTTCTGAGTGCTGATTAAAAGCAATTCAAGATTTCAAATGAGATTTAAACTTATACATTACTGTCATAAAACGATCTTCCTAATCTGTAGTAGTCTGGCAGTGGAATGTAGGTACCTGGACAATTTTAATAGGTAATTTTATCATAATGATCTCCTTTTGTATTATTATATTTAAGCTGCTATCAAGTTAACATTTTACTCTTAATAGGTTTATTTAAGTGAAACAAGTGAACCATATATTTACTTTATTTTAGATTTCCTTTTGTAGTGCATGATAATGATATGTTTTAGCTACAATAGTAAGTTCAAATAAATAATAAACAAGTTCTGAAGTTCTCACTGATTTATTATTTGCATTATATCCATATTACCAAATTATTTGATTATTGATATACCTGAAATTCCTTTTGAAATTATTATTAAATGATACAACATGTACAGTCCAAGTCTTATTATCATTGAATAGTAGTTCAATCCTGCAGTTGACTCTCTCTGCAGTAGGGTTTTCACAACAAGGTTCAAGGTTCTCCATTAGGTCTTTGTTTGAATTGAAGTAATTAGGCCTTGTATAAATAATGGCTGATTCATGACCCTTTGTAGATATTTGAACTACTCGCAATAATTGTTTTAGGTAAGAATTCATCTTGATCATTTTAAATCTGTGCTCTGACCAATAGAAAGCAGTAAAGGTGTCAATTATGCACAGTGAAATATTATGTTGCACTAAAATATTTTCTAACTTATGCAAAGTAGTATGCAATTGAAAAGTGTTGAATATATCCTCAACATATAAATTACACAGGATTTCCTTCAACAGTTGAGTGCATTCTTCATCAGAATTAAATTTTCTTCGAGAATAAAGTTTTTGCTGCAACAGTCGAGTTAATGCTGGTAGAGTGATATGTCCATCTGTATTTAAAATAAGAACTCCAGTCTCAGCACCACCTAATTCCACTGGTAGTAGAGCCTCACAGATCATATCAATGAGTAAAAAGGAGCTGCTTTTGCTGCAGAATATTTCAACAATATCGCCGTATTTCAGTCCTGATCCAAATAAATTTGGATAAAAGTTCTCGATTTTGGTTTTCTTAGCCGATAATCTGGAAAGTAATTGAATTCCAGATTCAACTTTGAATTTTGTTCCTTCCATCTGCAAACGAATTAACTTGTCTAAGTACCTATCAAAGAACTTAACTTATTTTTCTGTTATTTTCGCGCCTTTAGTTTTGGTTTGGTTGGAATTTTGTAGCCTGTAAGTAATGTTAAGAATTTTCCGAGGAATTTCCGCTTTTTTTTTAACAACTGTAATATTATTATATTTTATCATATTATTACTCCTTGGTATTGGTGAGTGAAGTGAAGTGAAGTGAAGTGAACTATTTATTTGTCTTTCATGGAGGCAAAAAAAGCAAGATAGGTAGAGGAGTGGAGTGGATGAATCGCTTGAGCGGAACGTAGCTAGTGAGAGTGACCGAAACCGAGGAGCGAGATAAATAGCGCTCGTTCAAAGTGTCTCTAGAGCAAGTGGGAGCGAGACGAACAACGATCATTCTGTTCCGTGTTCTTCACAGATCAAAACAGTTCCAACTCGTTCACTGAACTACTGAACTAAAGGAACTAAAAGTCCGAGCTAGTTCCTTTCACCGATTGAACGAGATCGGAGCGCTCCTTTTAAAGACCGAGTAGGCACAACTGGCAACAGGCAAGTGTCAGTCAATAATTGAACGAAAGAAAAGCCGTCTCGCACGATGTTAGGTCTCGCACCCACTCGCACGCAGCCACTTGTAGTCATTTTAAATGTATTTTTTTGTGTCATTGTGCTTCGTTCGCATTCATTGACGTCAATAGATTATAGATGTATTTGCCTGCTAATTATTGGATTTCATCGTTACCTAGCAACAATAGACCTATAGTTTGTTGATTCTGTCAAGCAAGAAGAAAAATACGTATCTAATAATGTTTGTTCTTTGTATTGTGTTTTAATAGATTATATTGAGTTGATTTGGATTTATAAGCTTGTTCTCCTTTCTTCTGCAACCACCACCTCCAATTCTAATTTGCAACCATTTATAAGATTTAATTTAGCTTGAAGTATCATCACTCTGTTTGTTGACTCCAAGTACCCGCCGGCCACCTGCTAGCCGTACAGTCCACTACACTACAAAGAGAAATAAAATCACTGTGCTTATGGAAGGCAAGACAGGGTGGTGTTTTATAAAGCTACAAGTTACAATTTACAAGCGGAAGTCGCTTTCTAAAAAAAGGTGATAGAATGAGACTTCCGCTTGTAAATTGTAGCTTGTAGCTTTATAAAACACGGCGCAGGAAGCAAGATGACCTAGTCACGTCTGTTCTAGGACAGACTGAGACTGACGACTCTGTGACGGGACCTTAATTTACAGAAAAGAAACAAAAAATATCAGACATAGCTGTATTCAACACAACACGACGCTGGCAATAATGGTCTCGTAATACTAGTACCGGTTGCCATATATGGGGAACATAGTTTCCCCGATAAGAAGAAAAAGATATGGCTGTATGGACTTAGTTTCCTTATGAAATGTATTTTAAAAAAGGTGACACTGACAGGTGTCAATGGAGTGTCAATGTCATGTCCTCATGTCATGCATAAAATTAGTTCTTGTAATTTTGAATTATCGAGGATTGTCCCGAGTTTTTAGCAGGCAAGCAAAGCTTTTTGAATTTTTAATAGTGAAGATCAAAATCACGTACACTCATTTAGTAACTTTCATGTTTTTTTTGCAGAGTATAAGTCGACCAACAAAAAGCTTCTTTGTGATTTTGGAATTTTGTCAGAAACTCCCAACAACGAATATAGAAAAAATATATTTGACAGGGAAGCTGTATTTACGGTTGAAAAAGTCCAAGAAGAATAACCCAAAACGAATACTCCGCCATGCTATATTTTAGAACTTTACTATTTCTTAGCGTATTATGCAGTATATTGACCTGCATAAACGCAGAGTTCGTCACTTTGTCTCTAGTAGGTGCAGCTTTTATGGCAGGTGGTTGGTACAAATGGGATACAATAAAAGATAACTCATACTGTCAGTTAGTAGAATGTTGCAATGCACAATATGTGCCCTATGATATAGAAAGTAAGTGTTATTTGTGTTTTATACAAAGCTTACATTGAAAATCTTTGTTTTTATCATAGATTCACAAAATTTTAATTAATTTTATCCACGGACCAACCACCCTCTGCACACCTAATGTCGGCGAATGTTTCCGAAACGCATGTGCTCATTTGCACCCATAAATCTCTCTAGGCTCAAATCTCGGCTCACTTTCAACCAGATGACAAGCTATGATATACCCTGATATACCCTGGCCCGCTCACCGCGGCTTTTTTCGTAATTACTTTCCAAGTAAATTATAAAAGATGCGGTGTCCAGAGGGTGGTTGGTCCGTGATTTTACCCAAGATTCACAAAATCAATTAAAAATCCAATTTCTTACAGAATTAAAACAATCTCTGGCTGAACATATGTTTGGCCAGCCACTTGTTAACGAGTTGAGCAATATTCTCAGTGCACACAAGGAATCATACCTCAGTGACAACAAGAGTAACAGGAAAGCTCTTGTAATCAGCCTGCATGGGTGGTCTGGTGTTGGCAAGAACTATGCTGCGACTATGATAGCCGAGGCTCTCTACAAGAAGGGAATGAAAAGCAAATATGTCACCATGTTCATGGGGGACAAAGACTTTAGTTGTGAAGATGTGGAGGAGAAAAAAGTAAAGTTAACATATTTAACGAAGCCTATTGCTGATTTATCTCTGTGTCCTTCTCATTGCTTGTAATTTGTGTGTATTAATTCAATAAATATTCGATGGTTTTCTTTAAAGTTATAATATACAGGGTGCCACATAGTTAATTGTCAGTATTTCAGCAAGTGATGAGTAAATCTGAAGTAAAAAAAATAGTTAAAAAACTTCCACACATTTAATTGTCTATGCTGGTTGACAATACTAGTTGAATTGATTATTATTTAATGAAAAAACTTCACAGGGGTTTCATTATCAGGATCCCAAGTTGTTAATAGCAAATCTGCTTAAGATCATATCATACTTTTGTTCTCACAGTCCTATGAACAAGCACTGGTTTTTTAAGTACATATATGAACTTTACAGAAAGAAGTCATAGCCAAAGTAGTGAGCATTGTGAGGAAATGCCCAGCATCACTGATAATATTTGACGAAATACATGACATGTGCCCCACCATCTTGGAGGCTGTCAAACCAATGTTAGACCATCATCATGCTGTGGATGGAGTAGACTTCAGGTAAGTTGTTTTGTCTAGACTGTCCAGTGAGCAAAGGGCTTCTACCCTTACCATCTCTTCTTGCGGTGGATACTAATTAGGTACCCTGCCTGTCCACAACAGTGCACCTTGACTGGAAAGTGGGATTCGGATGATCAGCTAACGAAATTGCGACTTATTGATGCTTACACTTGTCTCTCACACCATCACACAATGCAATTATTGTAGTGTGTTGTGTGGGCCATTGGACCCTCTATTGTTGTAATATGTATGTGCATAAAAGTTTGGCAAAATGAAATTATGTTTAAACATAATGTTATTATAATCATAACTTATAATATTATAATATTTATTGTGCACTATGAGCAATGCCATAATAAATGCTGCCACTAAATGCTTACTTTTTTGAAACATTATTAAGAAAATCACTATACAAAGAATTATTCATTTCTCTTTTAGAGACAGTATATTCATTTTCATCTCCAACATCGGTGGGGGAGAAATAGCTTCAACTCTACTTGATTTATATGGCCAAGGAGTCAGAAGGAACAATGTTGAGTTCCACAACTTTGAGCCTATCATTAGGAAAACTGCATACTACACAGGTATGAACTTTCTCCTTACTGTAGTGGTTAAGGCTGTGCATTGTCAGTCATGTTTCTGTTTTATATATGTTTATTTGCAGGTGGTTTCAAGAAGTCTTCCACAATAGCTAACCACCTGATTGACCACTACATCCCTTTCCTGCCACTTGAGCAGCAGCACGTAGAGCAATGTGCGCGCGCCGAGCTTCGCGCCCACGGGGTTTTTGACCCTTCGGTAGCCATGATGGCGTAAGTTAACTATTACAACCATAATGTACTACGTAATTATTAATAACTAGTTTGCATTCCCCATACAGCATGCAGCATGTTCGATGTACTCTGATAGTCCTCATTTGATTACAATTCAGTATTTTTTCTTGATATAAAAAGTACATATTATTAAAATAATAGTTCTGTGGAGCTGTTACATAGTAGGTAGGTAGGTACATAATTATTGATACAAGTAGACTCCTGTGGATTTTTCAGCATGGTGCATTTTATACCGCTTGACTTGGAATGTGTTTATGGTGACCTCTTTAAATGGTGAAAAATGTGTGGTAGTAATCATCCGTAATTAAAATTTTAGTTTTAAGCTCTTCATTGTTTTTCAGCTGCTGTGTGGTCTTCAATAATATTTTCTCATTCCGCAGGGACGCAATGTCGGTTATAACATACGGACCGACGGAAGAACAGCCCATTTTCGCTAACAACGGCTGCAAAAGATTCACCAAACACATTCCCTATGTTATACAAAAGTATAAGATGAAAACACCTAACAGTGAGTTGTAAATACAATGCGTCACGCTTATAGTAAGGATCAATTGTGATAATCTAAGAAATCGTGTTAAAGTGGAACTATGTTCCAATTTTCATTGTACCTCATTAACGTTGTTAAGTTGTTCGTTTATTAAACCTGTTGTCACTGAGCACAGCAGAGCTGTCAAGTGATGCACTATTCAGTAAAACTTCTCTTGATGTGCTGCTTAATATTTACATCACGTTGTAGGTAATATTATGGAATGTCGCGCTTATGTAAAGACCCACATGTCAGTGAATGTCTCTAGCATAATACGTATCTCTACATTACACATAAGCCATAACTAGTCTCTTCTGTGTAATTAACATGTCGGTATTGACCGCGTAAGGGCATCACATTTCTGTACTAAGTTTTACGTTATTATAATCTTTTAGTGAGACGTAAAAAAATGCTAGTGATGATGATGATGATATATATTCTTTGACTAAGTATCAATATTAGGAGAACATATTTCCAAAATAAGGCTATGTATGCATGGAGATGCCAAGTGTGTGTGTTGCCGACTTCCCGTCATAAATGCAGAGCTAGGCGACGACCGACAGTACCGAGTCCATGTGTAGACATTGGCACTGAACCAAAAGTGCGTTGAGTGAAATATAAAATACCTATAACAGTATTCGCGTTTTTAGTAACTTGGCCAACCTAGGAAAGTTGAGAAACCCCCGACATTTCATTTCAAAGGTCAATATCTTAAAACCGGCAGAACCGACTTTTATGAAACTTAGCTAAGAATAAGAACCAAAGAAAAAGAAGAAAAATAGTCTCGATTAAATTAGCTTTCGATTAAAAAAAAGCCGCGTCTTAATCCGCGTGTTCATCCGTTTATGAGCTACGATGTCGCGGAGCAGCAGACTGATTGATACACATGCAGGTCAAACTTAAGACCGTTATTTTCATGTGTCTGAAATGTATTGTGTATGTATGTATCTATTATATAAAGTTGAAAAACCAGAACGGGATAAAAGAAACGAGACAGAGCGAGATGGCGCTCTACAACACCATTTTGACACGTTTCTCCCAAACAACGCATTATTTCTCTGGATTTTTAAAGCAATTCGATTCTTTGGTCTTGGGAATCGCGAAAAGCTTGAAAAAATATGATGTTGGGTGTGGTAATTTTGTGTTTTAAGAAAAATAAAATCGCAAGTTCGAATTTCGAGCCAAAAGCGAGTGATATCATCATCTATGCCAGTGATGCCGTTCAGGGATAAAGAAATCTATTCATAATCATGCATAGCAGTCCACGGATTTTTTTAGTTTTATCTATGTACATTTTTATTGATATCATAAAAAGCAAAAAATAGTGTCCAATATTTTTTTTCGATAATCTATATGACGGACTAATTAGAAGTATTACTTTTTTACCCAGAGGACACATAGCTATAGAGATCTTTACGTTTGTATAATATTCCACGCTGGTGGAGCCGTGGGCGGGCGCTCTCTAGTTTTAAATATTAACGTAACTTAAAATTGTGAAATAAAAAATCTTTTAACAAAAAGTAAAATCGCCTTAAAAAAAACATCAGAAAAAAACATATTCCCATAAACACTCATTCCCGAATTTCCCGATATTCGATCCGTACTCTACTTTACATCTCTGAGTGCGACATTTATTTCTGATTTGGTTCTGTTTGTCTGAATTTGGTTCCTACATTATTCGTTACTCTTAAAAAGAGTATTTTTAAACCAATATCGCAGCTAGTAGTTTTATATTAGTTAAAATATAATGTGAATGTGTTGTGTTGTATTGTTATAGTGATTTTAACTCGTGGTTTGAGAATTTACCTACATGTAATATGTTTCATTGATACGGTGTTTTTTTTCATTATCTACAACTTTTCATCCAAGGTTTTTAACCGATTTCAAAAAAGGAGGAGGTTCTACGTTCCACTGTATGTATTTTTTTTTCTAAATCGGTTTAAAACCGAATGATAACACCAGCTGCTACCCAAAATCACTCAATCAATTTTGACAAAATTGAGAGATTCGCAATCTTTTCTTTGTACACATTATTGAGATTTGAGATGTCATCTGTTAAGAGCTAATTAATTGGTGAGTAAAATCGCTGGTAGGTACGCCAGCGAGTAAACCGTATAGGCCGCCAATTAAGAATCCACAAAACGGGTTTTTGAAATACCTACTTACCACTGTTTGCGTATCGTATCGTCCCGCTCACTCTCGTGTTAAATAATATTAGCTTGAGAGGGACGGCACGTAGTCGTAGTCTGGGGGCTGAGTAATGAAACGAAAAAAAAACCGGTCAAGATTGGGTCGGACTCGCGCAACGAGGGTTCCGAGGCATTATCAAAAGTGTGCAACTATTACTTGCATTTTTTTAGGGTTCCGAAGCCAAAATGGCAAAAAGGAACCCTTATAGTTTCATGTCCGTCTGTCTGTCTGTCCGCGGCATAGCTCAGAGACTATTGGTACTAGGAAGCTGTAATTTTACATAGGTATACGTATTAATTAGGCTGAAATAGTGCTGGGATATAGTCTTGAAAAATATTTTTTACTCTGGTACCTCCCCTACACGTAAATTGGGGATGATTTTTTTATTCCTCGCAAGTCGGATGTTTCTCGCCCACCCCATAGTGTGGGGTATCGTTGGATAGGTCTTTCAAAAATATTAGGGGTGCTCGAATCATGTTTCGATACAGTTATTCTTTTGCGAAATACTTAGCTCTGAAGTGATCATTTTGCTGGAGTCCAGTGTCGTCGTCCCCCCTCTACCAGAGAAACTGTTATATTTGGAAATGTGAAAAAATTCAAAGCAGTAGTGCTTAGTGCATTTAAAAGCAAAACTTTCAGAGATAAGCAGGCTTAACAGGTTTGGGAGTAATAGTTAATTATATGTGTCTATGTTAGTAACCGATATAAATTGACCCCACACTGCGTACAGTTTGCTTTGGAGTAGGGCTCTGCTAACACTGGTTTCGAATAGGTGTGATGAAAATACCTTTAAATTAGGTATCTATGCCAGGGCTTTTTCGTAATGGCTTAGGAACTCTATCCTGGAAGTGTCTGACACGCTCTTGCCTGGTTTTTCTATTTGCTTTTACTTAGGTAAGCATCATCTGAAACTTCCGAATTTCGAGTCGTTAGCATTGGCAGTTCCTGGGACGAACAGCGGTGACGGACATATTGACAGACCAAGTCACAATATAAGGGTTCCTTTCCTTTATTACGATTTTGCTTCAGAACCCTAAAAACGAAAATTCACACTCAAGAAGAAGATAAAAGATACATGTTAGTGGGTACAAATACATGTTAGTGTCGACACTGCCTACAGAAAAATGAATTTGATGTGCATAAATTGTTTTGTGGTTTCGTTTTATATTCGCGCCTACTGCGCTTACATTTCTGTAGGTTGTTTTAATTTAAGTTATTTTATTATCAATTGGTTATGAAATCATTTTACAAGCGGTTTTCATTCCTTTACAGCCTATTTATTTTTTACTAGTCCATTTGTAAGATTGTAGCGTTAATATACATGGATAAGTAGGTAGGTTGGCATAGGTATAGTATAGTGTAAAGTTTTTCCACAGGTCAGGCCAAAATCAATCTTATATCCAGGTCATAAACGCTTTGACATATATAAACATTTCTCAATTTCACTAGTAGTTTATTTTGTTAAGGTAATAACCTTTTTAACCGACTTTTAAAAAAGGAGGAGGTTCTCAATTCGTCGGGATATTTGTTTTTGTCGTCTTCAGACAACAAGCAGTTACATTTAGTGCGAGGAGGTTCCAATACATACTGTAATTTCAATTGTCTCTATACTTACTTATCTTATAAATACTAATTTAGAGGTAAGTCTTTTGTACCAACGTTTTGTCAGCCATTTTAATATTTCGCCGTATTCGACGAATAACTCAAAAAATCATGCAAATATTCGTAGTTAGCTATACCTACTCCTTTATTTTGTGATCAGAAATTTAACGATCAAATCCGCACACGTTTTTAAGAAGAGCGAAGACGATATTTAAAATTGCGTTAACTTGTATGAAGAACATAATAAATAAAACTATTAAATGTTATTACTTGTGACTTGACTGTTAATTAAAATTTTAAAGTAAACGTATGTAACTAATTGTAAGTGACCATTCAAGCGCTACTATGTATTAGGTCATCCATGTATTAGGTGCCTCTTGGTAGTTTTCTTCCATGTGAAAGTTACGCACTATGGGGATGATGCGTAGTTGGTTAAATCAGCAACTTTTTTTTAAATGTCAAAACGATTAGTTCGTTTACTATGAAGTTTATATTGAATTATTACTAAACCATGACGTCATCTTTTCAGTGATCAAACTACCTCCTTTTTATTCATTTTTGTTAAATTGAAAATAGTCTTAATTGCAGTAAAAAGTAATCCATCACTTTTTAAGAGTGTTTGCTTAACACATTCCCTGTTCGGGTGGCCCTAATGTCGGGTCATGAAGCTACTTTTTAGGAGTCCCTGCCCCCAATATGGGGTCACATCTCCATGCTGAATGCACAGTTGGACTTGTGAGAACGTTAGATCGTTGGACAGTGAACGTTTTAAGTTAAAATGTATAATGATTTTATTTTGACATCAGTCATCAACCCAATTGCGAAACTTGTATGTAAAATTGCAATACTATGTTGAATGCTATCCCGAGGTCAAATAAAACTGTCTACCTTGCTATGTTCTTTTGTTTCTATATCGTTATCTACATCATACCGGAGTTCTCAAATAGGAATAATTTTATGTAAGTACCGATGCTTTATTTAAAAATTATAAAATTAAATTAAATATAGAACAGATATGTCTCAAGACCAACAGAACCGCTTCTCGAAAGAATGATGCGCTCGCAGAAATAAGTTTTCTGTAAACCAACATCATTACAGACTTATATTGACTACCGAATACAGTAGATTTTTTAAATTGGCCAATTTTATCATACAAAGAATTACCCCTTACACACTAAACTTATTAAGTTTTCAGGTAAGTGATGAATGGAAATGGAAAGCCAATTGACCATAGGAATGCATTTAATTTATTTCGATTAATAATCACTTGATTACAATATAGCAGTATGTTGGTTTAGCACAAGCAGAGGTGGAGGAAGTTATCCGGATAGCTCATGTGTTCGGACAGCCATTGCAGTGGAGTGTCTGGCGGGATCAGTATGCCGTGAGCTCTAAACTTTACTGCAAGAAAAGAACATAACCAGATTAAATTTTAATTTCATTGGAGCGGATTCAGGTACTTAATGGTCCCTTAGGCCTTTTTCAGGCATAGTATGATTTATCAACCACATAAGTGTAGTGTTACAATTTTAACTATAACACCAAGATTTAAGATTCAAATCAAATTTAATTTACTAAAAAAGTGACTTGTATTAAAATGATCCCGAAATGAGTACAGTGCAGGTTATCCTGTTTGTGATTAATAATAGACTTGTTTACACACCATCAGGTTTATCAGAATACAGGTCTGATATCATTTGCTGGAGTATTTTCCTACTGTTATCACTATTCTTTGGACTGACTAGATGCTGACTAAAGGTTCCGTCTTCAGAATATATTCTTATCGGAATGTGTTTGAAGCCTTCACTGTCTCCGTGTGATTCCATTAATCTTCTATTTATGGCCCAGAACTGATCGAACTTATCTGAAAAATAAAAACATAAGTATAGCCCAAGCATAACCATCATAACATTTTGAAAGATCATTTTTATTCCTAGTAAGTTAAGAACATTTTTTATTTTTTTGAATTATAATATTTTAAAGAGGCAAGAGGTAAATATTTCCCTCCTTACCATTTTGCAAGCCAAGCCATAGTTGGTTGTGATCTTTCTTTTGCATAGTGGACATGACTTGTCCCCGGTGTTTGAGTACATCTGCCTCCTTAACAGTAGACATGTAGTGTGCTTCTACAATATCTCTGAAACATGATTATGATTACAAAGTTAAAAACATCCAAATCTTCCGAGACATAGTTTACAAAGGTGAAGCTAATAAAGGACAACCATATATACTGACAATGAACATCGCGAAAACAAAGGCAATGACAAATAGACATAAACATGCAATAAATATAAAGGATCAGGATATTGGATATGTAGACGAATATGTTTATTTAGGTCAGGTAATCTCACCAAATATGCAAATGGAGAAATAAATTCAAAGGAGGATCAATAACACCTGGGCTCGCTATTGGTCACTCAAAAATATCATGAAAAACCAAGGCATTTCAATAACATAAAAGAGCAAAGTGTACAACTTGTGCATTTTACCTGTACTCACATATGGGTGCCAAACCGGGGGCCTGACAAAGAAACTGAGTCAAGAGGTAAAAGTATGTCAACAGGGAATGGAGAGGAGCATGTTGCACATAAAACTCAGTGATAAGTGGCGATTGACCACAATCAGAAAGGCAACAAAAGTGACAGATGTCTCTCGCAAGATCAGAAGATTGAAATGGCGTTGGACAGGCCATATGATAAGATCAGCGAGGGACAGATGGACTAAAGAGGTCACACTTTGGTACCCCCGAGATGGCAAAAGAAGTAAAGGAAGGCCGCACAAGAGATGGAGGATGACCTACCTAAGGGGTCCCGTAGAACTGCTAGGGACAGGGAGAAATGGCGACAACTGGAGGAGGCCTATGTCCAGGATGGGCAACCTGATGTGAATGAGGCTGGTGTCAACTAAGTTAATTAATATAAATTCTTTGTAACATTCATCAGAGAATAAAGGCTATTTTTATTTTATTTATTTATTATATATACTAGTGGTTATAGAACTCAATCATAACAGAGATCAAGGTCCAGGGTTTTGTCTGTAGTCAGGGCAGATACTTGTATGACACTAATATGCTAATGATTATGACCATGTATTTTAGTACGCAATTAGACATCTGGCCCTACAACTCTGATGTGACATTTGAGATTTGAGATGATTAACCAAGAACCAAGTTAAGGCAATTGTTTTTAAGTACACTGTATTTTAAATTACAAGCAGTGTTTGGATTTTTCAAAGTACACTAAGATGAAAGTAAGCTGTGAAGTCGACATTAACACTTCTCTTGGCATAACTTAGAAAAGTCTGAACCCTGATTATAAGTATTATTTATGCTTTCATTGGTTCCTGTTCTTGTTGTACACATATTTTGTAGGGAACATGAAAAATAAATTCCTTGCAATCAAATTGCAAAAAATAAATTAGATGAATGCAATTACTTGTTAGGGCAATGAAGGAGTATAGCTTCAGGAAACTTGGTGAAGTGGACAGTCAGCGTCCACGGCAGCTGCAGGTCATTGCCACAGAACAGGTCATACAGGAACCCTATGGGATAATGCCACTTCAATGGCTGCCCATTATAATCTAACCACATCTCATTATCTGCATTTTCTTGGGATATGTATCTTAGAAAATGCCTTTTCATCTGTAAAAAAAGATAATGATTCAGCTGAAATGTGTTTTACTACTGTGCCTATAGCAACTAAAATGTTAAGGAAAAAAACATGTTTAAGTTTAAAAAATTTAAAAAGAAAACCTTTTAAAAATTCAAATTTTTCCTATGTTAAACTTTAATGGTAAGTTTAAATAAATTTTTAATGAAAACGAACCAGAGTGTCATCTTATTTCTTTCAATTAACAACATGTTAAAATCAAAATAACTAATGTAAACTAAATGCCCTGACTAAATCTGTTTATAAAATTGCATTAATAAAACTTGTGGGTCACTTATTGTTGTCAATGTGTTGGGAAATTATTTTAAATCTATAATAATCAAGGGGTTTCATAGAATTATGGTAATTTTACAAGACACCAATTTAGTTTTTTTTTAATAAATCAATGTCTTTTATCTTTAGTTACACCAAATCTTATCGCCTTTCTTGTTTACACATAGTATTTGATTTTATAAACATCTTTATTGCCCCATGACATAGATATGAAAAACATGACTGACTGTGTGGTCTTTTGTTCTATGACCATGTTAATGTTTTGGTTATATTATATTAAAGAACCCGTACTTTCTAAGTATAACCTTAAAAGCATATTAAATGGAAACGTACCTTATCGGTCACTAAGGGAAAATAACTCAATCTGGGAACCATTACATAGAATGGATCTGGTTGTTGAATTTCCATGATTTCTTCTTGATCTAACTGAAAACAAATAGGCAACTTGCCATCCCATATTTGGCGTAATACTTCTCTGTCGTTAGCCATCAACGTTATATACAAAGTACGATTTGTGACTCTCAGAAGAAAAATAAAATAACCAAGTAATATTAAACGATATCGACCCAAAACGAGAAGCGAATGTGTCGAAGTCGAACAAACAATATATATCTGTCGTTGCTCACTTGTCAATTTTCAAGACTATTGAGGTATTTTCAAAAACGCTGCAATGATTGCATTTCATCTACGTTTTCCAATCAATTTTGCTTCGAATTTCGTTTGTGATGTTGGCTATTAAGCTGTGTTTGAGACGTTTAGAAATGGTATGAAAATGTAACAGAATCCTAAATTTTCTTTCAAAAAAATAGAAAAAATTAGGAATTTACACTACACCTTAAAAAAGAGTACCTACCTAACTATATTTGCTTTTACACACAGGTTAGCGGGCAACACTGAAATTTTTCGCCATGTTATATTTCATCACGTCACGTGCGTGTTCGTGTTGGTTCTTTGCTTAGAAATACACGACACGTGCAAATTGACTTTTAATTATTTTGTTTTTATTATTTCAAAAAGCGTAAATGAAACTCTGTTCTATAAGCGACAGGAAGTCTGTGATAAGGTCGCTTGAATCAGTAAGTAGTGTTAAAGCAGGTTGGCCTTGAAACTACAAGCATTTAACCCATAGAAATTACGCATTATTAAAATGGTGGGCAAGAAAAGGAAGCTGACTTCAAAGGACAATGAGTTTGAGTATGATCCCGTGCCGCGGCATTTAGTAACGTCTCACATAAAGAAGCAAGAAAAACGGTTAATAGTGATACTGGAAGGCGCGCAGTTGGAAACAGTCAAGGTGAGGTTAGTTAGTCCAATAACTAACTAGTTAATACTGTTTCTTAACTTGTTGACTATGTGTTATGTGTACTGATCTCGTTGCTTTAACTTTTCCAGGCCGGGAATAGTTTTGAATTATTGAACTGTGATGATCATGCGAATATTCTGCGGAAGAACGACCGCGAGCCTGGCTCGTGCCGGCCCGACATCACGCACCAGTCTCTGCTGATGCTGATGGACTCGCCGTTGAACAGAGCTGGCCTCCTACAAGTTTATATCCACACTGAGAAAAATGTTCTTATAGAAATCAACCCACAGACTAGGATACCAAGAACATTCAAGAGATTCGCTGGGCTAATGGGTATGCATAACTTGTTATATTATGACAACTGGCTCTGCTATTTATTTATAACCTTATGCTGTCCAAGAAGCGCTAAAATAATTGTCATATTGACCCAACCCACATGCTGCCAAGCTCTTCTTAATACCAAGGCAAATGTAATATTGCTACATGAAATCAATATCTTTGTATGAAATTGATACAAAGAGACCTCTTGCTTTTAGCTCATAATATAATGGTGTAGTTAAGTTGTGCCATTGCAGAAATAATTATTTAGAATGAGTGTACATTGGATTGGTGTGTGGCCTTTTGCATTTATTTATATTATACTAGCCATGCCTGGAATTTTATTTAGACACAATTTAAAGCAATCTGAATTTACTAAGAAATTATAAGCACATTGTAAGCGAGAATTAATTTTTAGTTGCTTCAATCAATAATTACAAGTACCTAGAAGTCGTGTCAGAGTGTCGAAAACGGCTCTGCAAATAAAGGCTCACATGTAGAGTGAACTCTTAACTATTGCACGCAAAATTGCACATTATTTAACAGCTTAAGGATTATATTAGATCATAATACTCAATAACAAACTGATATTAGACAGTGCCATATTTTTACTTCCTTTTTGTTCATGACCGGTTATCTAGGCAATTATTGATTGAAGGTTTTCTGTTTCTTAATCTAATAACATACTAGGTATCTGGTGAACCATTAGCTTTTTCCTAATTTTGTCTCACAAAAACATGATCAACTAAGAGCCAACTTACGCACTGAGGTTCCATACAATGACTTTTGTTCCATTGTGTTCCATGAAATAAGAATTTCATGATTGAACACTGTTGAGTATCTTATAGGTTTTTCCTTTCTCGCCAGTATCAAAACTTAACATTCGGACAGTAAAATATCCATAAAGTTTGCCTATTCATAAAAGTTGTGCTCTGCGAGATTAATATAAAGTTTTGCTCTGGACTTTATTGTTCTGTGAAATTGGTTTGCAGACAGTGATTAAAATGTTATGAAAAACAAATATGGTTGTTAATTGTTTTATTTTGCGTTTTTGTGATATAAATAATAAAGAAACAGATTTTATCAAGAAATTATAGAAAGTTTGCCTCCTGTTGCAATGTCTTGAAATACCTAAGTATTATTTTAGTTTCTTTGTAAATTGTTTACTATTGTAATGATTAATGCTACTAAGTGATGTTGAAAATGTGAGAAAATATTGAAATTAAGAAAAACATTTCTCTTTTATTTAGTTTTCACTCATATATTAATTTTCACTTGTTTTTCTTTTCCAGTTCAACTCTTACATAAGTTTGCTATTAGAGCATCAGACGGTCCCATGAAGCTTCTGAAAGTCATCAAAAACCCAGTGACATCTCATCTTCCTGTTGGTGTGAAGAAAATAACTATGTCATTTAGTTCCACATCCATACAGACTTGTAGGGAACTTGTGCCTAATGACGAGCCCATAGTTTTGATTGTTGGAGCTATGGCACATGGGAAGGTGGAAGTGGACTATTCAGAGGATGTGATATCCATTAGTAATTACCCCCTATCAGCAGCCTTGACATGTGCCAAGTTGTGTTCCGCCTTCGAAGAAGTTTGGGGGGTGGTATGATTCAAAAGTAAAATAAATTGTAACAAAATGGTCTTTTTCATTCTGTGTGGTGCATGTTTACACCGGTTAAATCGAATTAATAAGTAATTCTTAATTTTGTTGTTTGTCTTGATTCAAAAGATAACTGTAAAAAAAGTGTCATGTGCTGTACTAGGGGGGGCTAGCACGCGAGCCATTTTGTCGCTTTTCGCTCAGTGTGTCCTTCACTGATTCCATCACTATGAAAAGGACGCACTGCGCGACAAGCGACAAAATGGCGCGCGAGCTAGACGTGCAGTAGTCTTCTTTTCTAAGGCGCTCTGACGTTCGCTATCTTTTTTTGTCAAACGATACGCACGCGGAGCTCGTTAGAAAAAAATGCCTCTGCCGCCCTAGTACGCTAAAATGTAGACAAATTATAAAATATACGTCCGTATATAATATTTGGTTATGATCATGACATTTTATCGCGGGCCCTAACATGCTATTGACGAAACAAACAGGATTTAATTTATCCTAAGCAGTAGTTAAATGTCTACTCAATCGTCAAGTGTGGATAAAATACCGCGACATAATTTAGCGTGCTAACCACCGCTACATAAAATCGTTTGTCGCTCATTGGTGACATCTAAAATTTATAAACATCTACATTGATTTATTTTATTATACGTTATTTAATATGCATACCTATCAAGAAAATCGTATATTTTGGGTGTTTAGATTAGCTACCCAAAAGTTTTTATTGTAGTTCATTTTATCATACCGACGCCAAAATCGCGATAGCCTTTTTCCCCAATCCGGTAAACTTATTCAATGGGTAGGTAGCTAGAGATGTCCGAATGGCAAACAGTCCAGAAATAGGAGCTCCATCGATTTTGCTATGATAAACTGAAAACCAATGGTTGGGGAAAAAAGCTACTAGGACGTAAGCGTATAATAAAATGATCAAATTAACTACTTACTATGAAAACCTTGGTAAAATCATAAAATGAGAAAAACTCGAATGGAACAAAAAGTTTTGGTTAGCTAATCTATACCCTAATTTGATACATTACAATTTTACAATTAGTGGACGTTACGACAACCGTGAAGCACTACAGTTATTAAGTGTAAATATGAAAACAATAATTCGGCCCTTTTGATGCGTTTCGTAATTTAGTTCGACGCATTTAGCTAACTAGCAGTTTGGTTTAATGTTTTCTTTCATTACAATCAAGATGATACGAACGCGATGTTAACATTTTCGAACACATTCAACTAATAGTGGGATCTCTTAGTACTCTTAAGCTGTATTAGTTATTTATAAACAACCGTTACACATGGTATGTATAGACTGAATCGTTTATAGGTATATTTGCAGATACATTAAGTAGGTACCTATTCCAAGGTAGAAATAGAACCACAAGCTGGCGCATCAGTGTCATGGTTCGCGCAGGAACAAACAGACCACCACAACAATATCCGAATCCGAAACCATATATCCTAACTAATAATATTATAAATGCGAAAGTAACTCTGTCTCTCTGTCTGTCTGTCTGTTTGTTACCTCTTCACGGAAAAACCACTGCACCAATCTAGACGAAATTTGGTAAGAAGATAGTGTGAATATTGAGAAATAACATAGGCTACTTTTTATTCGGGAAAACTATATAGTTCCCGCGGGATAGCGATAACCGAAATCTACGCGAACGAAGTCGCGGGCAACAGCTAGTTTATTATAGTTATGTAAGCGACGTAAGAGTGCGAGGCCAATTGAGTTAAATAAATAAATAAATATCACGGGACAATTTGACACCAATTGACCTAGTCCCAAACTAGGCAAAGCCTGTACTATGGGTACTAGACAACGGATAAACATACTTATATAGATAAATACATACTTATATAGATAAATACATACTTATATACATATTAAACATCCAAGACCCGAGAACAAACATTCATGTAAGTCATACAAACATCTGCCCCGACCGGGATTTGAACCTGGGACCTCAAGCTTCATAGTCAGGGTCTCTAACCACTAGGCTATTCGGTCGTCAATAAGTAATCGAAGTTATAAGTGATCGAAGATCGATCGAATGCTGAATGCATGTTTCAATAGTACTTTGGGCACAGTTAACAGCCTAAACTCATGATTACCTTTACACCGAGTTCAAACCACAATATGTCATGATTACGAGATTTAAAAAAAACGAACTGACTTACAGTTGCACGAGAGATGGCTAAAATACCTACTTAACTAAAATATATAACCTATCTCTTATTAATCGCCCACCATTTTTTCCTTCATTAATGTAAAAACTGTTATTTAAATAAATAATACTATAACAATAAATAGTTAAAATAGGGTGGGCGATTAATTGTGCCGCTGAGTAGTAGCGTAGTAGGTATTACGTACCAACCAAACAAAAAATATTCCGACGAATTGAGAACCTCCTCCTTTTTTTGAAGTCGGTTAAAAAGACCATTGCTTGAAATCTTAATCTGTTCAACCATGAACAGTGGAGGTTAGAACTAGAGGGCGCTGCATTAGTCGGTTCCTAGTTTCTTTAAGAGATGGCGCCACTGGTCTCGATCGCCCACGTAATGATTCGAGCAGCGAGCGCATTGCCATAAATACTAGGTAACTGAGGTAAAACTTGAAATGGACATTGCTCCAGATACAAATAGAAACATGTTTTCAAACAATACAATAATATTTATGTACTAAAAATTGTACTTACAGAAAAATCACCAAATAGGGTGTCTAATAAAATACATTTTGACTACCTACAATCACAACCGATGCCTAATGCATGGTAATAATGAATGATATTAATATTACATGCATTTATTGAATTACTGAGTAAGGTACGTTTGCTTCTTTTGGTTCCATTCATTTAAAATTTCAGGCACGAGGTCCTCGCCTTCTGATCTGCGGCATTCTTGGTATAAAGAGACTTTGTGGCGCCGCACGGCGTGGTTGCGTCATTACTTTTTTTTATTTGAAAAAAAAAAGTTGATTCGCCCGGCGCTATGCTTGTGCTACGCGGTCTTTTTACACCAGGGATTTTAACTTGGGAAATTAATTAAGTAGGTAGGTACACCATGTTTCCCTGGGAAATAAGTAGGAGATAGGAACATTTTTTTAACATACACGTCCTTGTATGAATATAATTATTTAGTTAGGTATTAATAAAGCTGAAACTTGATCATAATTTCAGGCTTCCATTAAGAGTAGGTATCCCCCGATTTTAGTGAATTATTTGTCAGTGTACCTTACCTACCCGTCAAAATTACACAAATAAACTTTAATATTGTATTTGAGGCTAAACAATAACACTATACAACTACGCCCACTCGAAATCCAAAAATACTCGTCCCGGTTGCGATCCAAACGCAGGGCCGCAAGCGTAGCCCGAAAGCTGCCAAGCCACCAGCGAGGTGCCACGTGGGGCCCACAGGAATTGTAAAAAACACGACCACATCTAGCTAGACTCGCGTGAAGTCAAGCTACAAGGGTTCCGTGCGCTAAATTGAGATTTTGGTATCGTTGCAAGGAAACGTAATAGAGCCATGTCCTTTTTTAAAAGTACTTAAGTAAGTAAAAAAAAAGAAAACGTTTGAAAGAGGTACAATTAAATTCGGAAAAGTTATATTAGCTTAGCAGATTTCAGACAACACCAATAAAAAGCCTTTTAAAATGTTATTTTATCTTTATATTATTTCCGGTTTAATCCATTAATTCCACACATCAGGTATCTGTAGTTAGGTATTCTTAATTAGTCCTAATGGTCGGGGTTAATAGAATGTCTATAAGTAGATGTAATCCTACGAATGATGCGGGTCTCCAAAACTCCAGCCAGTATAACGTCGCGGCGTTTTTGAGCCTCGGCTTCCCTAATTTGCAACAAATGTGCGCGGTTGTATGCTGCGACATCCGTCAAATTAGTATTCAACCACTTCCCAGCACCCCTAGCAAATACCCAATTAGTAGTTATAAGGATGTGCGTGCGCTATTCTTGCTTCGATGCACCGATGCCTATACTTTATGCAAACCATTTTTATTAGACCATTTGTTTGGATTGAGCTGATGGGCATAGTTATACCCTACGTCCGGTGACAATACAACAATCTGGTAGTGAATTTCGGGTGGCCCAGCCAGGATCGTCTCCGCAAGACGTAACTTCTTCAACGGTTAATGACATCAACTTGAATTTTTTTGTGTAATGTAAGTTGGATGACAATATAAGTACGCAGACAACAACATAAAATCTTTCACGACCGGATAGCCTAGTGGTTAGAGACCCTGACTATGAAGCTTGAGGTCCCGGGTTTAAATCCCGGTCGGGGCAGATGTTTGTATGATGAATATGAATGTTTGTTCTCGGGTCTTAGATGTTTAATATGTATATAAGTATGTATTTATCTATATAAGTATGTTTATCCGTTGTCTAGTACCCATAGTACAGGCTTTGCCTAGTTTGGGACACTAGGTCAATTGGTGTCAAATTGTCCCATGATATTTATTTATTAAAAAATAATATTGAAAGACAATTTGTTCATAAATCAGTTTTTTACTAGTGGCTTTGAGCTCTACATCTCACTACCAAATTTTTGAACATGTGGTTTTTTTATTTCAAAAATGAATCAATAAAAATATCGTAATTGTATGTATTTATAATGTATACTAATTATCGAAACTAATCACAAAATTTCAAACAGCAGGGTGGTGGGTGAAACAGGCGGTTATGAAATATATTTTACTATTTATTATAAAATCATTCATTGATTAAACAACAGTTTTCACTACCGACTTTTATACATGAAGACTGGCCACGCACCTCTTTAGCGCTGACAAAATGCGGCCTTCACTCATTAGCTGTCATTACACTGACATGTCAAACTTCAAGGGAATATACCACAGACAAATATACCATCTGGATAATGTACGACTACCGTACCGACCTGCTAATTCATGTCCACATAATAACAAGTAGTCGCATGATAACAATGACCTGCTAATTTACAAACATAAAAAAACAGGTCGTTCTTTATTGACCGAGCGAGCGAAGCATGAACGTTTCAAATGGGACAAAAATGCTTTCTTAATGTCTGTCCAGCTGTTCTCCTCTGCAGTGTAAAATTTTGTAAGCAGGCTCTATAATTATAGTTTTTTGGAAATAAAAAATAGTTCACGAGGTCTACGAGGGCTGTTTGATAAGTACCCGTTTATGGAAAAAAAACATTTTATTTTTATATATGCATTTATTTTTCTACGTAGTCACCTTTTAACTCTATACATTTGTTCCACCTATACTCAAGCTTCAATAAACCATCCAAAAAGTATGATTTTGGGAAGTCATTAAAATAGGCCTCCGTGGCGGCAATGACTTCGTCATTTGATCCAAATCGCTTGCCACCGAGCCATTTTTTTAGGTTGGGAAACAAAAAGAAATCGCATGGGGGCCAAATCTGGAGAATACGGGGGGTGAGACAAAAGTTCGTAGCGTAACTGTGCTAATTTAGCCATCACAACTCTGGACGAATGAGCGGGGGCGTTGTCGTGATGAAACAGTACTTTTTCTATTTTAAATGGGGTCGTTTGTCCTTCAACACGGCGTCAAATTCATCCAATAAATTGGCATAGTACTGCCCTGTTATTGTTTTCCCCTTTTCTAAATAGTCAATATGTATAATACCCTGCGAATCCCAAAAAACGGTCGCCATGACCTTTCCAGCCGATGGGACGGTTTTTGCTTTCTTTGGAGCAGGTTCACCAGTAAACTCCACGGCTTCGACTGCTCTTTCATTTCCGGGGTGTAGTGGTGGACCCACGTTTCGTCCACGGTCACGAAACGATGCAGAAACTCCTTCGGATTACGTTTGAACACGGCCAAACACTGCTCCGAAGTAGTCAGTCGGTTCCGTTTTTGCTCCTCCGTGAGTAAACGCGGCACCCACCTCGCCGATACTTTCTTCATACCCAATTTTTCTTCTAATATGTGTTGTACCCTCTCGATCGAAACGTTTACAGCATCAACGATTTCTCGAAGTTTAATTCGGCGGTCGGCTAAAACGATATTTTCAATTTTCTTAACCATATCGTCTGTAGTCACCTCAACTGGCCGGCCTGGGCGATCCTCATCAAAGACGGTTGTTCTCCCCCGCTTAAACTCGTTATACCAATATCTGACGGTTGTCATAGAAGGAGCACATTCATGGTAAACCGCTTGCATTCTTACTTTTATTTCATCACATGTTTTTCCTTCCAAAAATAAGAATCTAATTACAGACCGATACTGTTCTTTCTCCATTTTAACAATTTTAAGTTCACGCCTTCACTGAATCGTTGTCAAATGAGAAAAAAAACAAAAGAATGCCATTTTTTTTTAATTTTCCCGCCTCTGAAAAATGGCTTAAAAAGGTGGTATACTTATTTGCGGCCAGTGATATTAATATATTTAGAAAACGGGTACTTATCAAAAAGCCCTCGTACAGCACTCAGAGCCACTAAAAACTGGAAAATCAGTAGAAATTGATAAAATAGTCAGTTTCTGTAATAGTTTTATTTAGTTTACTAGGAATTACAAAATGGCCATACTATTAGAGGTTGGTATTTATCAGGCGGGGAAATATTTTTTCGGCCCTGCATTATTTGTCTATAATATTATAATTTTAAGTGCGTGGTTTTCTTTACAAATAATGAGTATATTATTTACTTACGTATGGAATTTGATTCCATGTGCTTTGTTTTTCTTTTTTGTGTTATTTGTACAGTTCATAAATGTGCACGACGTCATTTTGAGCGGTTGAACTGGGCGAATCAACGAGATGTCACCTGCGCGGCGGCTGTTGGCGACTAAGTCACCGAGTAACCTAATCACCTATATTGCTTGTCCGCGCGCGGTGAAGGGGTGGCGAATCTGTCACTATTTGGTACATCAATGGTTTTCACAATAATCGGGGAAAATAGGTCGGGCGATTAATAAAACTCTGCCGGTGAGTGTAGTGCAGCTGATAAAGTGACACAATGGTACCTAAACCACAATTGATGTAATTAATATATAAATATCGTACCTGCGAAAAGTACGTTGTCTCTTTATTCATGTTGCACCAGGGCACCGATTTTATAAAGCACATGAAAATAACACTCTGGATTGGTGCAAATCTGTGTATAGCTACAAAATTACCGCGATAATTGTTTTTACTACTTAAGGATAAGATCTAAACATTAGGTTTCTACTTCTTGGCAAGAATTTATAATTAATTGCATTTTCTCTCTGTTTTCGAGAGGTATTTTCACAGGTATGATCTGTAAAATACCTAGTCCCTTTATTTTACCTTCTCTACACCTTCAAACATATCTACGACTACGACGAATCACGTATATAATTTTGTATTTTATTTTCAGTTACGATTTAAAGCATCGGATTATGTCGATTTCATACACTCGGTAAAAGTATTTTGGAATTTCAACTGACAAAAAATATATCAAGATAATAACGTGATAGGAGACGGGTCAGAGGGACGGAATGGAATGCGTCAAGAATGCACTTCATCCTGTTCTGACCGCGCCTATCTGCCATGTTTTTGAGTGGATCTCTGCGTCGTGTGTTATAAAAAACGGTTGAGTAGTTGTTGGCTCTAAACGATCGCGTGATAGTAAATTGAACGCACAATGTTTACGTTAAGAAAGTGATCGAGCAAAACACTTAGGGACGCATTTAATTAATGTATTGAAGCACAGTGCGCACGGTAGAGCAGCGAAAGAGCGCTAGCGCAGAGACCCCGCGCCCGCGCTAAGGCCTCGCCTCGCTAGCTCGCCACTCAAGTAGAACTAGATTCTCTGCAACATGCCATAAATGGTGTAAGGCTTAAGTCCAGTGAGCCAATTAGCTAATAATGTAAACAACTATGTGCATAAGAATGTGAGCTAATCAATACTTTGTGTCGACCAATAAGGATAGACCTATTGAACTACAGTCGATCATTGTGCTCGATATGTATTATAGATTAGGTATTCATAATCTCGTTTCGAAGAAAACGTATCGCTTTTTTGTGATCGCGAATAAACCGAACTCATGTTTCATGCATGTGGAGACATACAAAAAACTTTTGTCTAATGGGAAATATATTAAACGAAAAAAGATCTTGCTAATTCGATGTTATCTGTTTTGACGAAGGATCAGAGAGGCCATAAGGCCGCGGAAGTTTTCTCAGAATCCGGGACCCGGCCCTCGCCGCCTGCGCCGCTGCCTCTGCCAACATATCGATGACAGTTCCACTGTATTATTTGAAAAATATATATTTTGTAAAGATATTATTTGCCATACGCGTGTTTAAGAATAACTAAAAGAATGTTATGCCACATGTCATAATGAGAGCTAAAACTTACTGATGATCTAATGCCTCCGACTTAAATTTCTTAGTATTCAGAGTATCTATATCGTACGAGATAGTGGGACGTTCGGGAAGGGAAGTGGTGTCGTTACTATGGGTATAAGTCACTGCTGCGTCAAGGCAAATGCCGGTGAGTCAGGTGTCTGCGCAGTGGCGTGATGCTATGACGACTGCCTTGTTTTAAACGTATATTTAGTTCCTTATACATATACTTGGCTACTTTATACTCGCAGGTACAGATATATTTACTTACCAACCAGTCCTCTTGCTCGAATTCGATTCGTTTGCTGAATATTTAGCTTTGAAGTGCTCATTTTTGTTAGAGTCAAGTGCCTTGCCCCCCCTCCCTCCCCCCTTATAGTTTGCTTAGGAGTATAGTTCTCTACTAACACGGGTTTCGAACAGGTGTGATGAAAATACCTTTATAATTAGGTATCTATCCCTGAACTTTTTCGTAATGGCTAAGGTACCCTATCCTGGGCGTGTCCGACACGCTCTTGGCCGGTTTTTTTGTGAAGTGATCCACCGTATTATCAAGTCCAGGGTGCGTTTTAAATTTGTCTTCTTGCATAATTTATTTCCTTATTTTAAATTCAATGTGACATCGGCGTCGCGATTCCCTCTATATGTATAAGGTACAGTCGCTACCCAACATAAGTATCCACTTTTATGTACAGTTAGTATGGCAAAATGGATACTTATGTTAGGGAACCGACCCTGCCTACATATGTACTTAGGTATAAACTTTTTTGTGCCTTTGCTTGAAAGTGTATATCGATTAAGGGAACATGTATGTTTTGTGCCAGACGCTTAGAGGAGACAAACTTGAGCAGCCTTTAGCATACTTTTGCACTATATCTTGTCTACAACTTTTTGAGCACAACATCTAACGCTACGATCATCTCATTTGTGACGTTCCTACTAACACGTACCAAAAGAAAACTCTCTCACAAATGTCAAAACACGCACACAATTAACGTCTCCTCTAACCAAAGTGAACAGTGTAATATAAATTTTTTGGCCGAGGAGAAAGCACTCTGAGCTCTAAGTATGGGAGGAAGCGCCACCAGATGGGTCAGGACTCCTGACTCTGAGTCGGGTCAGGAAGTAGGATCAACGATTCAATGTGACTACTATAATTTACAACGAAACGACATTAATTTACAGTTGCATAAATTGCATAGTAGATTATCCTTCGATATTGGATGATTTTCAGTTACAGCAACACCATTCCTTAACTAAGTTCATATTCCTTATGTATGCATATAATATTATTATACTTACCTCAATTATTTTATCTACGCAAACATATTACTAATCGAATGAATGGTCGGTAAACGGTGTAGAACAAGCGGATTAATTGTACGTTGAATTAAACTGTCGCTATTAAGGAAAGGAAGCGTAGGAGCGGATAGTGTAGAGGAGGGGGGGGAGGCAGCGCATGCCGCATTGTATGCAGATGTAGTGCGCGGCTGCCTCCGCGCCGCTGGTCCGGCCGCCATGTTGGGTTCGCGGCACAGTACGTGTGTGACAAAGCGCGTCCGAATAATACGAGTATCAGATAGATAGAGCCGAGCGAGCCAGACTTGGCGGCGGCGGCGCGCCCGCGCCCGCGCGCCAGACCGATCGGCGCCTGCGCACACAAAGGGCACATTGTATTCCACGCCATCCAATTCTTAAGAAAGGACCCTTCATTTTTTCTTTAAGCCCCGATACCAGAATGACATCCAAACAATGGGTTTCCGTCCCTTTATTGGCACCTTAGTTTTTTTGCCACATTTTTAAATGGACCCACCTTCCTCAGAATCACAACCTGTTCGATTTTGCTGTGTCCAGTTTAGGGTTCGCCATTAGTCTTACAAAGCAAACAAACTTGTGCAATACGACATGTATAAAATATCATGCGACTTCCATTTAATTCTAATCAGAATCACAAAGTTTTGAAAAAAGATAAACGAAATTGCTGCAAATTTAAGGCAATTAACATCGTTACCGTGTCTTGGTTTCTTGTATAGTTACGAGGCGCGAGGTTCGGTTTCGGTAAGATCGAGCACCTTGCTTGGTTCGGTGGTCGGCGCGGGCGCGGCAGGCCCACGGCCGGCAACAAACAGGTTCCCTCTCACCAACGACCACGCCGTCCCTGCTAGTTCACTATCCCAATCAGAGTAAAATCCGAACACTAAATTCCAGCTTATGAAATCCTCAAATTTCCTATCAATGTCTTTGAAATGCCCATGGTGGTTTAAATATCAAATTTTAATTAAGGTACTCGCATTAAGACTAACTTACTTCGAGCAGTTTTCAGTTAAGTAAAGTTGTAAAGCTGTTGTCGTACTTACCAGAGAATGCTTTTATTCAAATTGGTGTGCATTCATTACAATTACAATAATATACCTACTTACCTACCATTGGAAATTTGGAAGTTCTATAAGTACTCCTTAAGAATTTTTTGGCCCAAGACCCGCTTGTTAAAAATGCGTAAAAAAGTTGTTTCATGATATTACAGCTGAGGAGTTATTTTCAGGAGTATTAGGGTATTATTACTACTTGTCCATATCCTGACTGTATAACTAAAGAGGCAGGTGCGACGGCAAATACGAACTCCTAAAAAGGTCACTGGACGGTATGCATGGTCCCATCATAAAACCAGCTTTTAATGCCCGATTGATACTAGTTAATTAATCGACGATAAAGGCGATTGTAACGTTTTGAGAATGATCAGCTTAGGCGTTTTAATAGTAGCTTGCTCGCTTGCCTTCCTTATCTTATAAAAAGAAAGGCATTGATGGCCACAGAATACGTTTTTTAATTATTCCCTGGTGTTTGATGTTTTGGTCGCAAGTGCCAAAGTGCTCATGCACAATTGTACCTATCTCAATTTGGTATTTAGATATCCCCAGATCATGATGGTACAATTAATAACCTACCTGTAAGTAAAAAAACCGTTTGTTTGGTCTCTCCATTCCTTTTCTATTGCTCTATACAACTGTATCATGTTACAAATTTAACGATGCAGTTTAACAAGATGGTGTCGTTAAGCTTTCCACCATTATAGATGACTCTCACCGACGGCGGAGCTTTCGAACGGCGATTTAGAACTGAAAAGTTCACCCCACCCCTCTCCTTTTGAACCTTGCGTACACTTGAATATGCTGTATATTATATTTCTGCGATTAATTAAATGCTTATTATTTGAGTAATATTTTAAGTAATGCGACGAAGCGTTATCTACATCCGCCTGCGTGAGGCCCGCCAGCGAGTCAATGCGCGTCACAGTTTCTTCCACTGTTTACTTATCGTTACTAAGTCCATAATTCAAAAGAAATGTCCTCTATAGCCTGATTAGATAAGATTGCGCTGTTAGTAGGTGCAATGTGATTCCGAAGGATACTCGAGGTCGCCGCAAAAGCGGAGCTTGTGCATGTCATAACTGACTTCGATTAGCGTCAATAAATTATTTATTATCTTGGCATTCGCTTGCGCAAATACCTTTTTCTTTTTTCAAGATAAAACGCACTTGTTTTATCTTGTTTATAATATTTGGCACAGGTCGGTGGCTCATTCTTGGCCATGTAGAGCGTGGTCAAGTCAACGTATAGTAGAGACGAATTGTTATCCTTTTCCGATTTTTCTTGATCGGAAAAGGATAACAATTCGTCTCTACTACGTTGACACTCAATGGCTAATGTGAATAAGAATATTTAGGTACTTACAAACTTATAAATAAGTTAATAGGTACTCATAAAAGCTTGTGCGGTAACAAAATAACACCTTATTTTTATTTACTTAATCGAGCGAGATACTTTTAGAACACTAACATTACAGTAGCTCTACCTAAATCTTAAAAGTATACAAATAAATTTGGGATGCTGTATATACGTAATGGTGCATAAATAATGTATAAATATTATTAGGTATAAAAGTAATTTTCATGCACAATTTTATGAAATTCAATTTTAACTTATAGTCAAGACAAAAATAAACTACACGTCATGTTTTAGGCACTTCATGCTTTAAATATCGGTCTAACAAAAAACGTTCCAGAATCTTTGATATATGTATTGCACAAATAATACTTATAATTTTACATTCAATATAATTCTACAATTCATATCTATGCGATACCTGAAGTACTTAACTACTGGTAATGTAACTTAATCTTTATAGCGATTCTTTAGTTCGCATGGTCACGATGTGTATCGAACTGTCGATCGGGGGCATTAAAATTAATCTGACTATGATCTAATCGACAGAATAATGTTCGACACAAATAGATTGTTGCAATAGCCGGCCGTGGCGGCGGCTTGGCTTGGCGCCGGGTCCGGCTCTTGCCAGTCTCGCCCAGGCACCCGGTGCACTAATTGCACAATACAATGCTCAGCCCACCTCAGTTGCAGATCATTTAAAGCGATAATGATCAGGAGTGTTATTCTGTACAGCTGTTTCACCGTCGAAGTGTCACATTAGCTGACATGCCGAAAATGTTTGTAACGTCGAATACTAGGTATGCGTATTTTAACATGTATTTAACCATTGGCTACCGGCAATTTGCGTGATTTTGTTGATGTCTTATCTTGAGTTGACCCGTCGTAGAGTAGAAAATTCTTTGCAATTTTTTTCCACCCCAAGGAGTAAAAAGAACGAATGGTATTTAGCCGGCAAGAGTCCGGCACTACCTAGTCTTAGAGGATTATTTCGGTACATGCCCTAATTATTAATGGAAAATGTTCCCATTGCACCTCCCAAATTAAATTACTAGTTAGTCTGATTACGTTCAGTATAGCGGTGACCGGTGAGCACGCAGCCCAACGGATGGACGATATGCCTATTAGGCACGTAGGACGTAATGTGTTCGCTAAGTACGAAGTGTCGGTCGCGGCGCCATGCGAGCTCGCAGCCCCGGGCTCGCGTGACTCGGCAGGTCGATGACGAGCTGTCCGCACCGACACCGATCATGCGTTAAGCACCAATGTAGTTTAGACCTGAGGCCCGAGTACGAATATTCGAAACCTGCGTCACGTAAAATCGAATAGTAAACGTTATCGAGTTCGTATGACGTTTGGAACAGCGCCCGCCCGTGAGCGTATTTGGAACTAAAATTTAGTAGGTTTCTCGATCTCGATACGGTAACCGTAACGTAACGCATAATTCGAAAAGTCGTGCTCGACCCTCTGAAAGAAAAATCATGCGTTACCCTACCTTGCGGTGCTCGATGGACTAATTCTTACTCCCTTTCGTTCCATTCACGGCCTCAGAATGTAATATTTTAACTTGCACGTTTCTTCTTGCATAAATGTAAATTGGGCTTTATAGTAGTTGTTAGCTATTAGGTACTTCATTCCGGATAAAATTATACAATTTTGATATGAGCATGGTTGTATTATTTATTAGATATAGCTTAGCTGCTGAGTTCTAATCTGTTCTAAATCTTAGTAGTCACAACCTGCTCTATGCAGAGGATGAATTATGAGAACGAATACTACCTACCAGACAAGAACAATAGAACAGAATGAAACATTAAGTCAAAATAAATGATAATTATTATTGAATATCGTTGATATCTTAAAGGAAAGCGTGTGCTCGCAAAAACTTCACATTCTTAAATCTGAACATGTTACCATTTTACGCTCTACCTGTTGTTTCGGTTACGCAAGTTAAATGGGAAGTCACGAAAACAAAATTGGCGGAGTTGGTTTTACAGCCAACTGTTTAAACTTTAAAAGGAGCGAAATTAGAATTCAATGGTTGGACTCGGGACTTCAAAACTCACAACTCTTACGAATCGCACGAGTCACGACGAATGCCTACGCTATTTATGCGCGTTATAAGTTAATGCATGCAGCAAGAATCCTCGTGCTCATGAGTCCTGCACATTACAGGCATTGCCAGCATTGCGTCACGGATGCGAAGGCATTATTGTCGTTCACAGACTTCACAGTCACAGCTAACAGCGTCGTACTACGGCCTGGGCCGTGTTTTATAAAGCTACAAGTTACAATTTACAAGCGGAAGTCTCTTTCTAATAAAAGGTTATAGAATGAGACTTTCGCTTGTAACTTGTAGCTTTATAAAACACGACCTAGCTAGTTCGCTGTTGATTGCTCGGTCGAGTAGATACAATGCGCAGCTGTTCAACGACAACACGCGTAGTGTATTAGGAAAATGCTTGCCGCGCCATTATACCTCGCCGTTGCGTGGTTAGCTAGCCGGCGCCTGTCACAGCGCGCGGTGTGATCCTCACGCCATCTATCCGCGTGACTGATAACATTATGCGATAAACATCTGTGCAATTTTCCATGCCGTTTGTATTTAGCTTTGTTCTCGTTTACGATCTGCACTACATTGAGCTACGCTTTGATGATGATGAGTCATTTGCAGAATTTAATACTTCGTTTTGTTTCTCTAGTCGATCCTGTTATGACAGCCGTTTTTAACCGACTTCTAAAAAGGAGGAGGTTCTCAATTCCTCGGAATATTAGTTTTAAGTTAAGGATTTGTAGTGTGCAGGCTGTCGTAAGGTATGTAGGTGCACTACGTGAGCCTTAGAATAGGATTCGGGTTCGGGTGAACGGTTTTGATCACTTGACAGTTGACATCTTTTTTTTAGACAGGTACGCCATTGACAGCCGAGGTATTTCCAAATCTCGAATCCTATTCTATGTATAATATGCTCAAAAACTACCGCATCTCAAGCAGCGGGATATGTGGGTTTCGCCAAACCAGGGCATCCACCTCTAAGATTACGATAGTTGACTGCGCGAAGTAGGTGTCATTTACGTAAATATCTAGAGACAGTACTTATTCAAATTATGAAAATAATGAGGTACCACCTACCAATTAATTATTCAAATAATATCGATTACTTACTCGAGATTGAGTATTGTAACAACCAAGCCGGAGTGCGAATATAACCAAAATACCACAACAGTCGTCCCTGGATCAAAAGAGAATCTTTTGACTTTGAATTGTTTTGACTCCCTATCAATATTATACCTCTAAAACAGTACCGTGACTGACTGACTGACTGACAGACAACGCACAGCCTAAACCACTGGACCTAGAGACTTCAAATGTGGCAAACATACCTTGAGTACTAGAGGTGCACTAAGAAGGGATTTTTTGAAATTCCCACGGGATAGGGAACTAGCTCATTTTGAAATATTTCACAGGGGCAAAGCCGCGGGGCGTAAGCTATTACCTAATAATACTATTATTCGTATTGTGGCTAAGCCTGTGGCCCAATCTGACAATTAAAACAAAAATATAAGCAAAAGGAAAAATATTAGTCGCACACAATGTTATTCCTAGGGGTAAAAATGAGCCACTTCGGCACCCCTTTGCTAGGCTAGGTAACATAAAGGCGACAAGTTAAAACTCTATTTCATGTATAGTCAACTTGCAATGAATCATCGGAGCGTGCACATTTAGGTATCTACTACGCCGACCTAATCGTTAAAATCCCAGCCACTAACTGCAGTAAATACGCGCATCCTGCACAACCACAACGACGTGCTTTGTGCAACATCAACTACACTATTATATCGTATTTAACTTTACACGACTCAGTGCACCGATCGCAGGACAAGTGGCATTGATACCATTATCTGCAACGATACAATACCTAGTGTCAGTATGCAGTGATAGGAACACTGAAGTGACTACGTAGCTCGCTGACAACGCGTGGAGGCGCACGTAGGCGCCATATATACAAAAGAATACCTACCGCATAATAATATAAGGCGATACAAAACATACGACGTAATTTCTGCAGTTTATCGGTTCGCATAGCTTATTCATGGTTGAACAAAGAGTAGGTACAAAGCTGAACTGTGCCCTAAGCACGACTTGTCGAATCCTGCGTCACGTAAACTCGAATAGTAAACTATAACGAGTTTGTATGACGTTTGGAACAGCGCCCGCCCGTGAGCGTATTTGGAACTAAAATTTAGTATGAGATTTCTCGATCTCGATACGATAACCGTAACGTAACGCAGGTTTCGACAAGTCGTGCTTAGGGCACTGCCGTTTGATCGTTATAATGCGGCCGCGCTCCGGCGGAGCTATCTTACACACTTATTCGTCAGTGTTCTGACAAATTGATGTCCCGGCAGTTTATTGGCTCTAATAATTTAACGTCTGATGTTAGCGGCGACTCGAATCATGGCAATCAATTGTAGGACGCGATACATATTTAGTGCCAGCTCTAGTTAATGTTCTAAACATTGACGATAGATTCTGACATGTCTGCTGCATATGCTTACTTAGTTACATTGTTCAAAGTAAACATGTGCGCAATTTTTATTTGTGTTAGTTTGCTAAAGCTATCTAGGCACCTGTTGCATGCTTACTGCATTTTTACCTAAAATGCAGTGTAACGTGGTTTACAAAGGGCAATGACTGCTCATTATAATATTACAATAACGCAACATACCGCGATTATCGATGCAAAAGACCCCAATTAGTTAATTTAGGTCAATTAATGTAGAAATAAAAACCCTGTCTGGGTTCCTTTTGCAATTGATCCGATATATAAAACGGCTTTGATATACATATATATATTGTATGTAACTAAGTTTTTAGATTTCACTATAGTAGGTATATAGTACGATTCCTCTAAGTTTCCCACAGACAGATGTTTTGCCTTCATTTCACTTTCAAATTTAATGTCTTAAGAATAAAATACTTATTACAAAATCTGTGACGCTTTAACAGAATTCGTAAGAGTTAAATTAAGAGCAATTATGATGAAAAAAATATTATAATGAGTGAATCTGTAAACATCACAAAATCTTCTTCAGACTCAGAATTTCAATTCGGGGCTATAGTTATTAATGATGATAATATAGGCGACGGTAACCTATACCTTATGTAATTAACGCTTTATTTTATGTGCGTCGTAGAAAGCTAATGCGAATGCGAGAGCGTCGGCTCGGGCGCAGCTCCCATGCTGACCAAACCGGTTCCCAACGATGGACCTCCTCGATACTATCCGAAGAACATGGTAGCGAAGAAAATTAGAGGCACTCACGCGGCAAAAGCGTCCGCCACATCACCTACAGTTCTAATTTCCCTACACAGGATAGTATAGTACTTATATTAGTCTGTGAAATCTACAGACATAAAAAATTAAGATTTTATGAATTTTCTGAGTGGTTGTGCTATAAGAGCTACCTTCATACCAAATTTCAAGTCTCTAGGACAACTGGAAACGTAGCCTTTAGGTTTTCAGGGCACGGCAAATTGTGTGGAAACAACCTTTTTAATGACTGTATCTTTTGATTGCGTTGACTTGGAAGTTTGATTTTTTCACAGCTTGCAGTATTTGATATTAATTTCAGCATGCAGCATCTACGCGTTCCAGAGAAAAAGGGTCTTGACAGACAGGCAGATAAACAGACAGACGGACAACAAAGTGATCCTATAGGAGTTCCATTTTTTCCTTTTTAGTTACGGAACCCTAAAAAAAGCTTGTAATAACGAAACGAAATAAAATTACGTCGGAACAAATTCTCGGCCTTGGATATGATCGCTTTTATTATCAAAGTAAGTTTAAAAAAAGTACTTATCGATAGATTCATCACGGCGTACAGATTACTTTTAGGTTTCACTTAAAAATTAGCGTGTTCCAAACAATTCTTATTAGTCCTAACACAATGAGCAAACAGTCTCGCTCTGAAACAGAAGTAACTTGCGCTTGTTGTTACCGACATGATATAGGTAGGTAAGTAAAGTACTGAAAAAATCATAATATTTGTGTGCGCAACATGTGGTATCACGAAGTCTTGGTTATATAGATTACAGTCTAAGGCTGAATGCACCTTGGTTATTTTGGTCCTTACGATACTCGATTGAATTCGGTTGCCGGACCAGTGCAATCACCCGGTACTCCACAATGAGGGCTATAGTGAGTCAAAAATCGCCCTAATTGTGTAAATGGGGTTTCTATTTCACATTAGTACATTATGATACGAGTGTGCTAAGTCCTTTATTACACTTATCGGCTAGATTAAAATCTTTAGCCCACTGTGTCATAATGTACTAGCTGGCGTATGTTAGCTTCACCAGCGTAAACGAAAATCTTCAATGTCTTGTTCATATCCATCTGTTTGGTATGTATCAATATAAAATGATATTGATGAGTAAATACTCAATCGGGTCTTATAAAAAAGTGTCTGGAAATTATTAACATCATTTTATTTCGTGCTCAGGTAAGAAAATAGCAATATATCCTGTTAGAGATGATGAACTAAGATTGACGCAGGTATCGAATCACTGGAAGTTTTTCTGGAACAAGCTAAAAATCCTCCAATACTCACTATTACTTGCTGGCTAAATAACATTTTGAATTATACTGGTTAGTTCAGTTTTCTGCCATTATGACACTTTTGTATGACTAATTAATTTAGTTTACCATCTAGTAAAGTTCATTCTGTGACATATTTAAGAACCTTTGCTCTACAAAAGGTGGAGTAGGTGGAGCAGAAACGGTTTTGACATAATATTGCTTAGTTATTGGATGCCTAATAAAAATCTAAGTTTTCGGCCTTCGGTTAAAGAATATTATATATTAACGTAAACTTCGGTTGGACTGAGGCGCGAGCCATCTTGAATTTTATTAAAGGTCCCATTTTTTTTTAATTAAGCCTAACAGTTGACTCTATGCCAAAAAAATCTATGAGAAGTATAAAAACAACACAAAAATTAAGTTTTATTTTTTGCATACAAGCTCAAATTATACAAAGACTGAGTAAGTTGCAGTGGGAGAGACATACTGTGGCTATTTGGTGCCGTATACGAATAGGCCGGCTCGTCTGGAGAAGCGCCACCCTCTCGCAGAAAATCAGCGTGAAGCATCAGCACCCCTGTTGCGTTTAGTTCGGTTAGTGAGAGTGCCGGAGCCCCGATGCCCTCCCCCCTTTCCTCTATCCCTCAACGGACTCGGGGGTTGCTGGTTCTCATGGGTGGCGGTGATTATTTACCATCAAGTGACCCGCTTGCTCGTTTGCCTCCCTCTTTCAATCATGTGAATGCGCGGCACAGACGCAGCGCAGGCATGGTGCCGCTGCCGCTTCAAAGCGTTTTCTTTTCATACAAAATGTACTGAATTATTGTTTACGCCGCTTGTAAATTTTTACTTAGAGCCGGACCAATATTTTGTGAGGTCTGTCGTGAGGGCGTTATTTTAGTGATTAATAGGCCAGGCAACGAAAAGGTGTAGAAGGAAATGCTTGGAACACAATTTCGGACTTCGTAGAGTTGTTTGGACTAGTTAGGAGGTGAACATATCAAAAGTCCCCGTTCGTAGCCTTTGAGCCGGGGGGAGGGGGGGCTTCGAAGGTCCAAGTTTTCGGTTTTTCGCTTATATCTCGGAAACTATGCGTCCTAGCGACATAACCACTATATATGTACTATAAAAAGCTGATTAAATTTGCTACAAGTTTTACTCGGTCAAGTTTTTCGATATCTATACCTATAAAACAAAACCGTGATGGACTGACTTGCTGAATGACTGATTGACAGACAACGCACAGCCTAAACCATTGGACCTAGAGACTTGAAATTTGGCACTAAGAAGGGATTTTTTGAAATTCCCACGGGATAGGGAATAAGTGGGATTTATATTTTCGAATCAAAGTGGCTCTATCTCCATAACTATGATTAATTAAGGTTTCAAATTTGACATGCAAGTAGGTAATAATTAATACTTAGCAGTTTAGAGTTGTTGGTGTGCCTCGGAAAAATATGTTTACCTATCTCATAAAGTTAACCCTTAACACCGCTCGTGTGGTTAGGGTACAAGGTCCCTCAATGTACTTACCTAAGTACTTAATTTTTCATTTATGGTGTATACATATTTCTTCAACTAGGTAACGTTACCCCCAAAATTGTCCGATTTCCTGAAGTCGCGGAATGAAAAGGTTCGTCACTTTTCGATTCTATGTCAACGAGTTAAGATTCCGTGACTATACCTTGAACGCAAAAAGTTTGCGGTTTAGAGAATATTAACTGAATTACAGCGAGTTTTTAATTTATTTGAAAGCGGAAACCTGAGCACAAAGTAAAAAGTTATAGAAATTTGCTTAGAGTAGACATAGTTACAGTTGCCTCTACCCTCTACGAGCTGCGCTAAAAACTTAGATGTTAGCGGCTCTCACATTAAAAAAGGCTTAAACGACTTCAAGTTCTTAAAGCTAATGATAATGATCATACATTTCCAAGTAATGGCCGGTTTTTTATAGGAAATTAGTGGTACTTATTATGCAACCTATTCGCATAAACAATGTAATGAGTTGTTGATAGTATGGCAATGATTTTAATTATTATATTAAGTATAGGTATCTTATTATGGAATGTGGAAATGAGTTTTAAATAAAGTGGTAAATGCGAGCACGTTTTAATTCTTATTTGTTTAGCAAGAACAAACGAATGCGTGTGAAATGGGTCACATTATGTATGCAACGGCCGGCACTGAGCCAACACGAACGAATTGGCTCCTCAGTCGTCACATAAGTATGTGACAGGCATATTGCCTGTTAATATTGTAATTGTTATAGGTTAACCTGTTAGCACTTCAAAACTTGCGCTCCACTCTAGGCAGCCAATTAAGGCAAACTAGAGGCGGGGTTGGTGTGTGACTGTTTGTGAGTTTGTGTCTAAGCGGATGTGTGTGTATTGTGCACTTGTACCCCCAGAGGTCTCAGGTTCGTGGTGTCGCTACGCACCAACAGCTCGCCACAAGCCGCCCTGCGATGAGATGACTGACTGACCTGCACAGGTGACACGACAACAACAGCGGGCGACCGGGTCGTCACATCCCATATTTCTCTTTCTATTCCTGAACTTACTGAATAGCGAAGGTGAAGGGATGGTAGCGAAAGTTTAACTATACAGAGCAATAACCTCGTTTTGAGCAGGATGTATTCCTATTCCTGTTTCAGACTGAAACTGCGGTTAATTTTAATACACCTTATAAACTTTCTCTCTGAGATACAATACAATACAATACAAATATTCTTTATTGAAAACCACAAAACAGTACAAGGAGATTACAGAAAACTGGTATGGTAGACAATAGGCGGTCTTAATAATAGCTAATAGGAGATAATAGGAGATATCGTTTTATTGATTCTATTTGGTACGACAGCACTTATACAAGCCAGTGGCTAGGTCTTTCGGATACACAGCAGGTACTGTACTGTACTATAGAATTGTAAAGACAAACAGAAATTATTCGTGTAAACATTTATCTATTATTTGTGACAAGCCAGTTTAGTTATTAGTTTGACTACGTTTTGGTTTGGTAAACATCGGCTATTCTGTTTTTTCGTCAAGAGAAAAGTATATGTTAAAGTATTCATACCTCCACACAGAACCAAGAAGATAAATATGTACTTTGAATTCTGAGAAACATCAATCCGTGTTGTGATGCGCTTATCAATGTTTGGATCTCTTCAGGCGGGGCCACAAAAACAAAGGCACCCTCCCAATACTCGGAACGGACTACCAATGCGGTAGGCAATGGGTACCTGAAGCGAAACTATCACAATGCAATTGATAACATTTGTATTTTTAAAAGTTTACATTCTTTACTAAAGTTATTCTATCGTTGATTGATTCTGTATTGTTTGACCAAACTTTTGTAACGTTATTCTAAACTTTATTTGAATTAATATTAATGCCATAGTTTCAAGTCATTGTGTAGTAGGAATAGGCCCTTCGAGATTTACCTACTGTGCCCAAACTGGTCTTCATTCCATTTAGGTGAGGCTCGAACGCACGTGTGCTCGACGCTGCCTCCATTTTGCTCTCTGCTGTACGGCATATTTCATCTTCGACCGTTGATCGACGAATCAGTTTCGGTCGCGCTTAAGTAATCATAAGTCTTTATTGATATTTGATCTAGTAAACGCTGAAGTTTAATAGTTAAAATGTTTCCTTTGAGTAAGCAAACGTATTCTGTAATAATTAAGGTCTACGATATAGAGTAGCGGGCTGGGTGTTAGTTTGTTTTTTGTCGGCGGCTCATTGGTATGGCAGGTTGGCTGCGGCTGCGGCGTCGATGTGTCTGTTGGTTTGATTAGCTCATTTATTATGGTACCAGTGCGCTCGGCGGCGGCCGCTCGTCTGACACACGTGTTGTATACCTAGATCTGCTTATACGGATATACCTACTGGAACCACTAATATAAATAATCTTATGGCCACGCATACAAAGCTAAATAACTACTTATATTATAGTCATCTAAGGTATGACAAGGCTATTACTGCATTGCTTTACAAGTTATTGAAAAGTTCTTTGTTTAATGACCACAATTAGGTTTGACGAAAAGGGCGTCTGAAAGCTTACCTAAATGACTAAATGTATACTTAATTAGAAGTTATTTTATTATGAAAGGCAGTCTCTAGTAAGATAAAAACGCTACAAGTAGGTAACTAGAAATTTACGGCATTCTGGTTTCTCTAATACCTAACTAGGTAGGTATCACGCTTTTAAAAAGGGGAATTAATTTGATCGTGTGTCACACACGGGTCATATCCGTTAGGCTGTCCTAGGTTCGTATGTGTCGTAACCTGAGAATACAAAACGACATGTTGAACCCCAATCCAAAGAAATAAGGTGTGCCGCTAAACCTGACCCTATTCATATAAGTAGCTAGGTAGATATCGTTCGTTATTCAATATTGCTGTTTTCTTTGACAACATTACGTGGATTGTGCATTTCATTTTTTAACCGACTTCAAAAAAGGAGGAGGTTCTAATACGTTCCACTGTATGTATTTTTTTTATGTATGTTCATCGATTACTCCGTCAATTGTAGACCTATTTTCAAAATTCTTTTTTTATTCAGGTCATCTGTCTGCTTCATTCAAAGAATATTCCGCTCGCACCGCACCGACTTCGATCATATTTCTGTTGCTTCGTGCTAGGCCATAAAACTTTAGGCTTTAGTTTCTGTTGTCCGAAATAAACGCATTTTATTTTATTTTATTTATTTATCATTATTTTAGAGGATTATTTTACGTTTTTTTTCCAAGGTTTTTTTTTGAAGGCGGTTTTACTTTTTTGTTAAAATATTTTTTCATTCCGGGAACCAGAACTATTAAAGTGTTATGAATTATGAAGAGTTAAAATAAAGATTTGAATCGTAGTTCCTCAGGTTTTCGCTTAAATGGCTAGACATTCTCAGAAACGCATACCTACCTATTACCTGCACTCACTCTCTGAAGCTTATAACTTAAGTAATTTACCTATACTTACCCTGAAATTGCGGTTGCTTCAGAGTAAGTAACAAAATAACTAATGCTTGCAGGCAATAGAAGTATACAAATCTTTGTTTTCGTTTAGCCTATCCTTTGTGCGGGTAGGGCGAGAGTATAAAGGGCCATTAGTTGTCAAGGCCTCGACTACTCCGCCTCTACAGCCAGCAAGTACCCGCCTTACCAGTACCAGTGGACCCGTGCAAAAACGAGCGTGGTCGGTGGAATATTTTGCTCCACTCGACTCCGGCCAACGCCATGATGTCATGGTGGATTAAATTACTGGGTACATGACCTTGTCAGTTGGTACTCGACATCATGATCGCTTGCCTACCGTGTTGTCCTGGTGCACTGTCGGTATAATCACGGTAAATCCGACTCTCTTGCACGGGTCGAGTAGAAAGGAACACAAGCTTTACGTACCTACGTACCTATACAGTAAAGCTTAGTGTGTCGTGGGTGGCTCAGATGATGTTAAAAGATACACCAAAGAATATAAAATATATACTAACGTACTGCTACTCACTAAACTAAAACGTAACGTCCGATAGTACAAATACGGCAAGTTATCCCCGGGTTAGTGTCTAACCCAGATCGGTGCAAGTCGGCCTTAGGTAGTGAGTTGACTTCTAAAACTCGGAGAGTTAGAATTAATATAAATCATTGATGGTGGAGAATGTACTTAGGTATTACTTGATCAAAAACCCACAACATACTCGTAGATTCGTAGATCCAAATAGATCCATGTTATTTAAGGTGAGATAAGTATAGTATAGAGTACCTACTTGGGGTGTTTAACAAAGAGACTACGGTCGGGCGGAGACGGACGTGGTCTCAGAGCGAATGCATTGGTTTCTTTATCACCA
This sequence comes from Clepsis dumicolana, assembly GCA_963691665.1. Lineage (NCBI taxonomy): Eukaryota > Metazoa > Arthropoda > Insecta > Lepidoptera > Tortricidae > Clepsis > Clepsis dumicolana. Next base: position 31,570,138 of record OY829505.1, on the reverse strand, counting down.
ACTCTACGTTAAGGTAGGTAGGTAAGATAGAGCTGTTTGATCAGACACAGTTTTAGTTTTTGATGGACCACTAGTATGAGTTCTGTAGGAAAGTAATTTACACTTTCAGCTCAACCTAGGCTGCGCAACCATCAGAGATGTGCAAGTAGCTTAGCGAATGCGCAAAACATCCACCAATAGGAAAACGAAACTACTCTGAGCCTTTTTCCTCGCACACTGCCTAACTAGGTACGTTGCACATTAGGCGCGCAGGTAGGGTTGCCAGATTTATTGGGATTCTCCCGAATTTTTGAATGTCCTCCCGACTCCCGGGAAAGTAAAAAATATCCTGAAATAGTAGTTTATGCAACTGCTACATAATGAGGGTCCTTAAAACACGAGTGTGTTTTTATGAAACTCAGCTTCGCCTCGTTTCATAATAGGCTCACGCGAGTATTTGAAGGCCTAATTATGTGGAGTTGCATACATTACTTTATCTACACACACGTTATAAGTACTCTAAGATGGGTTCAGAAGCCTAAGGCACATCATACCTGTCACGAATTTGACTGTTTTTTTAATCATAGACAAACATACCGAGCTGACGTTTCGTAAACTGTTTTTTTTATTGTAAAAAAATATATATATCACATTATTATTTATACATGTCGGACTGAACTCGACTTATATACGTGAGTGATCCATTTTATTTTACTATGATTGTAAATTACGTTGGTTTTCATATTTGAAACATCGAATTCGATACCAAAAAGTCATTACGACATCGAATTCGATGCCGTATTACTTTACTGCTGGTGGTGGTGCTGGGGCTGGCGCTGTCGGCGAGAAGGCGACGGCGTACTGAAATGTTGGTCATTTTCTACGGTTTCTGAACGCATTATAGAGGACTTATGATATGTGTGTAGATACAATAACTTTATTTTACCTTATAAAACAATAATTTCAAGTTTCGAATTTTCGAGTTAAATGTTTTTGGTTTTAATTATATTTACCTACCTACTTTAATTTGATTTTATTTTTGTTTCTCCCGACAAAGTCTTGCTAATGCATACAACTAATATTTAAGTATGTATATTTAAAGCAATCAACCTTTGCTAATTTATATAAAATTCATCAACGCACAGGCCAAACCGCTGGACCTAGAGACTTGACTTATACCTGGCTACCTGCCATACAGTGTAGGCGCCTACTAAGGAGGGATTTTTGGAAATTCCACCCCTAAGGGGCTGAAATAAGGTTTGAAAGTATATATGAAAATGTCTGTTTTAAGACAAGATCTTCCAATTTCGTGTTTAGGCTGACTATGAAAAAAAAATGTTCTGACGAATTGAGAACCTCCTCCTTTTTTTGAAGTCAATTAAAAATAGATTAAACGTGTGTCAGCGATTTTGATAATTTCATCCCCAAAAGAGTGAAAAGGGGATGAAGTTTTGTATGCACAGTCCTTCATTTCATCATCACCATCATCATGTCAGCCGAAAGACATCCACTGCTGGACATAGGCCTCCCACCAAGGCTCTCCACTCAGACCGGTCACATGCTTTCCTTCATTTACGAAGTAAAAATCAATAAATTTATAATAAATAATTTGATTCTAAATGCCTTATGATTAGAAACTAACACAAAATATATCAGTGGTGTTGTAATTTCAACCCTTAAGGGGGTGAAAAGGGGGATGGAATTATGGCACTGATATATCAACGCACAGCCCAAGTCACTGAAGATAGAGACTTGAAATTTGGCACGCATACCTATATAATATCTTGCGTACCGTACCATCATAGAGTAGCTAGAAGGATTTTTTGAAATTCCCACGGGATAGTGAATAAACGGAATTTATGTTTTCCAATCAAAGTGGCTCTATCTCCGTAGCTCTATAATTTTTAGAGATTTCAAATTTGGCTCGCAATAACTGACTAGCGGATATAGAGACTAAAAAGTTTACAGATGTATACCTTGACTATCGTAAAGATGTACTTACTTAAGACGGGATTTTTTGAAATTTCTACGGGACAGGGAATAAAGGGGGAATATTTCCGCTTAAAAGTGCCTATTATATATGGATACTATATTAGGACTGGGTCGAGCACGGACATTTAAATTATGTAAATCAATAAACATTAAACAGTAAGGTGTAGGTAGTTCAAGAATATATGTATGATATGTACAATAAGTATAATAAAATAACACGATACGTTCCTTGAAACGTTACCGTTTTGATAATCTCTAGAAAATTAGACTGTTTTCTCTCTTTGAATTTCTATTTCTATTTTCATAGTGAAATAATGAAGCACTCACTTAGGTATATAAGTACCTAAGTCGAGTTTAGCCTCACTTATTTCGGGCTAATAGTTAATAAAGAATATTTGTATTGTACCAATTTTATTTATTCTGATTTATCCTAAACGTTTGCACTGTCCTTTTATTTTATTTAAGTACCTAGCTTTATTTTTCCAAGGGTTACTCACATGCTATATGTTGTATATACGTGCTCGAATGTTAAGCCAGTAACTTGTTTGGCCAACAGCCGTCGCCTGGAGGGGCCCCATATTAGCATGGAGTAATTTTAATCAAGTGAATTTGGTGCGCAGATGAATGAGCCCGCGCCGCGCCGGTTAGGTGACTTCGCTCTTACACTTACACGTGTGGGTGGTATCTACATACTTACTATAAAATGTAAACTAAACTTCTTTACGTGAAACTTTATACATCTTTTAAAGTTTTTTTTTGTATTAAAGAAGACTGCAAAATAATTAGGTACCTACGTGTTTTAGGGTAAAAAACCGGACCCTATTACTAAGACTCCGGTATCCGCCCGTCTGTCTGCCTGGCCGTCTGTCAACAGGCTGCATCTCATGAATCGTGATAGTTAGACAGTTGAAATTTTCAGATGATGTACCTATTTCTGTTGCCGCTATAACAACAAATACTAAAAACAGAATAAAATAAATATTTAAGTGGGGCTCCCATGGTTGACATGGACATGGTTTTTTTTGCCGATTTTATGAAAAATGGTACGGAACCCTTCGTGCACGAGTCCGACTCGCGCTTGACCGTTTTTTTACGACAATTTGCTAGACCTTGGCCCTCACCCATCACCAAGCCTACCTACCTAGGTAAAAGTAATACGTAGCAGGTATTATATTTACGGCTCTGAGTTCTTTCTAATGTAATGTGGCGATAGTTAAAGTTAAAGCCGGTTCCTATGCCTATTATTTTGTGTAGGTTAACCTATAATTTAAAAGTTGATCGCGAAGGGGAGTGGATCGCTGTTTTCACGGTCGCCGGACGCTAGGCTGGCGCGGCAGGCGGCCGTCGGTCCAACCAAAAAAACAACTTTCCTCGAAACGGCGATGGCGCTAAGCCACCGATGCAACACGAAACGCAACAAGCGCTCCCACGCAGCATATCACTTGAGATCTTCTGGCCATACACAGGTTTGGGCCGAAATAACTTGTTGATGTGCGGTGCGGGCTCGGCGGGCGAGGCGCGGGGCGGGGGGACGAGGGACGCTAGCGCCGCCGAGCGACGGCCTGTCTGCGGCGGCGAGCCGGCGACACCCTGTCTGCCGCGGACGGCGACGCTGCCGCTCCGTGCGCATTCTTGTCCGCCCGCGCCCCCCACCCTGAGCTCGTGAACGCGGCCCGCGCCTTGCTAGCATTACGCGGCAACGTCGCATGCAAACTCGTTTCGTAAACGGATGTAGCAGCGGCCAGGCAGGGCAAGTGTCTATCCCGCTCTTTCTTGAGCCGCTTACGGGCAAGAACAGGATAGCGTGGTGGCGCTACGTGCTATCGGCTCCCACTTGCGGCAGTTTTTCACGCCGAGAATGAGGCAAGCGAGATTACTGCCTTGGTAAACGTTCACACTGTTCTTGATGTTATTAAAGTTGTCTAGTTAAGTGGTTTAAATTTTGAATATTTCTGAAAGGCCGACTTGCACTGGCTTGGGTTAGACATTAACCCGGGGTTAATGGAAGGTCAGACGATACAAAACTTCCAGTTGACCCCGGGTTAGTGGCCCACCTAGTTGAACCCAGGTCGGTGCAAGTCAGCTTAAGATTTATTAAGTAGGTAAGTAGGTACTTATTTATGATCACATTAAAAAAAGTACCTACTTAGATACTAAATAAATACTTATTAGTAACCTTTTGTTATTAGCATTTTATTTCCCCTATACTTAATTATAGTTTTTAATTTAACTTATCTTTAATTATGAAGGGTACGATAGGCTATTCTCATTATTTTCTGTGTCCAGTCATTGAAATGTAGAGACGTAACCTAGGTGCTTCGTTCAACTTGCTTAAAAATAATATTGTAAATAGATACAAACGTAGTAGATTATTACAAATAAACTAAGTAGGTATTTTACATGAATGAAGAATGGGTGACACATTAGAAAAAGTCTATTATTTTATAAAAATAATACTATTCTTTGACATCATACCAAACAAGTGTTTTTTCGAGTTGTTAGTTGCGTCATTGTGGAACGGCCCTTACGGGCGCACGAGGCTCGCGTCGTTCACTCACGTCGCCTCGCGCGGCGGCGGGCGCGGGCCGCGGGCCGCGGGCAGTGCGAGGCGAGCGCCGCCAACATCCGCCGACAGTCAGTTCGGCGCCGACAGCCGCCACGCGCATACGTCTCTCACATGCTATGGCCGCCGCCCACGCACACCCGGCCCCCGCGCCCTCTGACCGTCGCCCCGACGGCCGAGCTGGTTCACGCCGAATCTTCCCACCACAATTCAAGCTGCAAGTTCTCGAGGCATACCGAAGAGACGCTCAATGTCGCGGAAATCAGCGTGCGACCGCCAGAAAGTTTGGCATCCATCGTCGTCAGATACAAAAGTGGCTACAAGCGGAACCTGCTCTGCGAGCTGCGCTTCTGAGGAGGGCTCCGCAGCCGGCGCCCTCGCCGCCGCCGTACGCGGTCGGCTCACCCGAGAGCGCGCGACTGCCCTCGCCGCCGCCCGCCGTACTGCCGACGCCGCCGCTGCCGATGCCCACGCCGCTGCCGGCGCCGCCGCCCAGCGCGGAGCCCATCGACCTGTCGGTGCGGCGCCCCTCGCCGCCGCCGGAGCCGGCGCGCAAGCCGTTCAAGCTGTTCCGGCCGTACATGCTGGAGGAGCGGGAGCCGGCGCGGCCGCGCTCGGCGTTCGTGCCGGTGGCGGGCGCGGGCTGCGCGCTGGCCGCGTGTGCGCCGCGCTGGGCCGCGCCCGCGCCGTCCTTCCCGGCGCCGCTAAGATGAGGGCTCGCTCTCGGGGCCGGGCCCGGGCCCCGCTCCTCCTGTGATCTAGTCGCCGACGCCCGCCTGGCGCCTCCCGGGGCGTAGCCCTCCATCATCGTGCCTTAATGTACACACCGCCATAGTGCATTATGCCGTCATCTCTAGATGACCGCTTATTTTTGTGTATTGTATAAGAACGTATTTTTATATTGTGGAGTTTATGAAGCGTACATTATAAAGAATGATTAGTTATAAATACGATTATTGCTATTATTATAAATAAATAAAGAGAATTGTTTTAACACGAGGCATTTTATTTAGCCGCGGCGCGGGCGCAGGGACGCGTCAGGTAGCGCCGGCGCCCGCGTACCTATCTACCTGCCCGTTTAATCCCCCATTTCCCTGTAATGATGATTTTCGACGTTTTACTACCCGTGTGCCTATCCTAAAGGGATCACCCTTCTAAGAATATTATATTTTTTGGTTGCACTCGTAAGGTATACTCGTACCTATTAACGCTACATTAGAATATAGCCTGAACCATTTCCTAGAATTATGAGCGTCCAAAAAGCCGTGCTATTGCGATTTTTTTTTGTTTGGCTGTGCGATCTAATGACTATGCATGCTTGTGCGAAAAGTTTTTCTCTTAGCTGAAGTTTGATGAAACTTCGACCTAGGTAAAATAATTTAAAAAAAAACGAACCACACTAAGTAGGTATACCGTGTAGAGTAAGAGTTGGTTCCCTGCGAGCTGAGATAGGCACCCGGTTATATACGGTGGCAGGATAGCCAACAGGATCCGTTCGGTCCTTATTTAAGTATATTTGCCGCAATCGTAAACTCCCAAGTCTAAATAGAAATAAATAACACTTGCAGACTAAGGATCTTTCATCTGACCGACTATTCTCAAAGACAACAAATTTCATAGTAGGCATGCTGTGGGTAAGTAAACTAAGGTGAGTGCGGTGGGATGCCAAAAGCCATAGGGGCGGGTGAGCTGACTGAGTGTACCGCCTGGTAAGAGTAAGCAGCCGCTTTTGGCACGGTTCTGAACCTTTTACGCATGCTCCCGCGCCATGAGGACGATTCGGAAGGGAAGCATTAACAAATTCCACCGGTGTTGCCCTCCTGCCTCCCGCCACCGCTGGTAGCATCGCGACACTTGATTCCCCCTTAGACGTGTAGAGTCGATGGTGATACGTCGACTCGGGATCCCCATTCTTTGCAGACCGACTCTACTAAAGGATCCTGGCGCGTAGCAAACTGCCGGCGCGTCCTGCCTCCGCATCTGCGCTGGAGCCGATGAGCGTGGGGATCATCCTCGTTCCTTAGCACTTAGTGGGACGATGGTCTTGCAGAAAGAGGCGACAGCTTCCTACTCTCTCTCGACGCTAGCCGCCGTGACGCTTCCCGGTCCACATCGGGCACACCTCGATGTGCAGAGGTGATATTATACTCTGAAGCCTGAAATTCGAAGTTCGTATCCGACCGTCCCGCTCACGCCAACAGAGGTTAACACGAAAGCGAGAGGAACGGTTGGATACCTACGAATTTTGAATTTTAGAAAAAAAAAAAACTGCTGCGCATTCTTCTTGGCATTCATGGTCTTTCCGAAAGCGCTGGTAGACTCAAAAAATGACGTGTAAAAGAGCATTCAACTGCCTATTTGCTGAATAAAATTTTGAATTTCGGACTTCGAAGTAGGCTTTGGGCCGTGTCGTCTGGTTCGCCGCACTTGTGGCAAATCGGATTGGACTCCCTTCCGATGTTGTGCATTGTGCAGATGATAACCGAAGCTGTATCGTTGGTCATCATCTGACCACGCGGTACCCGACGGTACCGTGCTGCCTCTACCTACGCTATTTTTGGGTTATGAACCATTTCAAATTTCATCCAATTCTGTCCAATAGTTTTCGCGTGACAAATCGATAAACAGACAAAAATTAAAAAAATGCGTTTTTGCGTTCTATTAATTATTCATCGCATCCCGAAATTAGGTTTTTTGCAAACATTTTCGATATACACACAAACCGACGGCGTGTAGGAAGAATGGCCGCGAAGTCGGAATTTATCTTTTATTGGTTAATTTAATGTGATCTTAATTACCTAGAAATGTATAACTTAATAGTCTACGCTGAAGCATATTAACGGGCTCGCTTTATTTTTTGCTTGATAAGAATTTACCCGTGCAAATAATAATGTTCAGTATGCTCCCCTCACTTCACTCCACGCCAAGTGAACGGTTTTTGCACATGAAAAATGTATGAGAACTTAAACGTGAACGCCGTCAGGTAGCCAATACGTTGATAGGTACTTAGTATTGATGTATTTTCGGTTTCAATTGACGTTTTGATACTTATAGATAAGCCTACGGATGCAACATGCGTCACGCCAACCAACAGCCGTGCGTGCCGTCAGCAACGAGCGATTGTTTCAGAGCGAAGGTGTACAATTCATCGTGATATCAGAAAACATAAGTAAGAATATTTTGCGTGCAGTTGAAGTCAAGTGGAGAGAGTTCTTTATCTTGAAGTTAGGTATTCTGATCTGCTAAAGTTAGTAACAGGTTACTAACTTTGCAGGTTACTTACTCAGGAGTAAGTAGCTTTATACCATTCAGTGGAACATAGAAACTCCCCTTTTTTTGAAGTCTGTTAAAAATATGAATCATAAATCGTCATAATCTCATATTAGCAAGAATATAAATAACAACTATATTGAATGCGTATTTCACTTGTATTCTATGGTAAACATCCCATCGTTTGACACCTTAATTTCAATAATTGGCACCCTGCTCGCTACTTTTATTGCCATGAATTAAAATTGAAGGTGCCAACTATTGGGTCAGTGTCGGGCACTTGGGACCTGATCATTCCATTAGTGTTACGTTATTACGAAGGATAGTACTTTTTCATCAACGCATCATACCAATTGAAAATGCCTCTACATACCTACACGTTTTGCTTTGCTAAATTGCCAAACAGAATTTAAGAATAGAATAATTTTGCAGACTATCTATTGTTTGAATTGTATCCTATATCTGTCTGACCCTGTTTGTCTGGCTTTTGTTGTTATTTAGTATATACCTATAGATCCTAGACAGATACGATCATTTTATGCAGGTAGGTAGATGCAGGAGGTATTTTGCTAGTATATGCTCTCCTATTGTGTCTTTACACGTGAGCTGTGAGTGAAGCACGATTAAATTTCATGGTGTACCTAATTCCTTACCCATAATGTAGGCGTTAAATATATTTAAATATATTTTTTACGCGATTAAGTCCCGAGTATCATGATAATGTAGGCCTTCTTTGGAACTACATGCATATCGATTCCAAGTCTATCTCTACCCAGAAGCGGGAGGCTGAAAATGACAGTCGTGTTGCGGAAAAAAATATGAAACTGTACCGTGGTTGATGTATTTGACTGGTGCTTTCAATTAATACAAGTGTTGCTAAGTCGAGGTGAAGAAATTTTGATTAGTTTCGCGCAGCGTCTTGAGATATATCCCGCCATCGGTTCACTGCGCTCTAACTCAGTCAACGTTTATATGTACAATACGTTCATGATTTGGCCTCGCGTCTCTGCTTTTGGATTGTATGTTTCGTTGTTAAATAAATACATGTTTTTATACTTAAAGCTTTAGGTATGTACCTGCTAGGTACCTACAACGTTCTGCACAGAAACTAAATTCCGAATGTTTTGAGATGCGAGCTCAGCGGGTCAATTTTTGAAGCTCACTTGGTGAGTAAATTCTCACCCATGACATTGATATCACTATTTGCCAAAAGCTTTATTTTTGAACTAGCTTATGCCCCGCGGCTTTGCCCCCGTGAAATATTTCAAAATGGGATAGTTTCCTGTCCCGTGGGAATTTCGAAAAATCCCTTCTTAGTGCACCTCCAGGATACTCAAGGTATGTTTGCCAAATTTCAAGTCTCTAGGTCCGGTGGTTTAGGCTGTGCGTTGTCATTGTTGTCAATCAGTCAGTCAGTCACGGTACTGTTTTATAGGTAAGTATAGATGTCATACCCGTCTACTAACATGTAGCTAATTTGAGTTTCTGTCATAGACAAGCGAGTCGCAACGTAGTGGATTGAGGTTAGCTGTCATTGCCAGTGGTCAAGAAGTCACTGTGTAATCGGGTGAGGGCATTCGTATTTGATATCATGCATGAGAATTTTGGCCACCGGTGAGATTCAAAAATACGAAGACGAACTTTTTAGAATTTAGTGAATTTAGTCATCGGGTGAGATTCAAAAATCGACCCCCTGTCGACTAAACTAAACATAAACATTACGATCGCGGTCAAACATGATCAGGCTTATGATTTTGGTCATTCGTCTGCTTTGTTACTCCAGTACTATTAACCTCTGGGTTAATAAATCTAGGGGAGAAGCGATAAGGAGCTGTTAGGGCACTATGTTTATGGCTGCAGCGCGGCGTCGAGCAGTCTGGCGACTGGCGCGGCGCGCTCGGCGGCCGCCAGTCTGCCCTTCCGACTTTCCGAGTGCCCCGCGAGCCACCAGACAGACGCCCGGCGCTTCGTCGGCCTATTGTAGACTTTTTTATTTTTATTTAACTTAATTTCTTTATTTTGCTTTAATCATATTTGGATATTTTTGACAAAGCTGATTATTATAATTGATTGAATAAGACAATATTTACATGAACTAAAAACAATTACCTAAGTCATTTGCTCGCCCGCGACCACACGTGTCACGTGTAAGATAGCTACGTCTACACGACAAATGTATGTCTTATTGCAAGGGGGAGGCCCCTCCTCCGCCACACGAATCAACACATAATATGTCGCACAGGCTCAATTATCATCACTACACTATACACACAGTATCAAAAGTGGTCAGGGTGTTAAATATTATTAAAGGTATACAAGAACGTATAACAATTTCACTATACCCGACTGAACACCAAGAGTTTGAATTTTTAAAACTCGCTAAAGGCTGACAACATGATCCGTTACCCTAACTATCGCACCACATACGTAATTTACACTTTATCGATACGCGAGTAACTTAGGACGTACGATTATAATTAACTACCGCTCTCTAATCAACATTTTAATCATATTTGAAGCCGATTAATAACCAAAATCCTAACTAATATTATAAATGTGAAAGTAACTCTGTCTCTCTGTCTGTCTGTCTGTTACCTCTTCACGGGAAAACCGCTGCACCAATCTAGATGAAATTTGGTAAGAAGATAGTTTGATCATTGAGGAATAACGTAGGCTATTTTTTATTCCGGAAAATTACATGGTTCCGGTGGGATAGCGATAACCGAAATCTACGCGGACTAAGTCGCGGGCAACAGCTGGTGTAAAATAAAACAGTGTTCCTATGGGTCTCGACTCTACACTTGACTCTATCGGCCCAAGTTACCGCAGGCCAACCTGTAGTTTAACCTATCTACCTACATAATATACCTATGATGAATTTTCAGTGAATGATGAATCCTATCGGTTTCCTATTTAAGACATACTAAGTATATACGAGTATACGCAACCTAACGGTTCAATAATAATGTACCAATACCAATACCAAATCTTTACGCTGTTGTAATAGAGTCGCGGTTTTCAGAATTTGCCAGTGAAAAAGGTAGACAACACTTTAGAACGTATACAATACTAAGTACTTAATATTTACTGAAAGTATAGTCTTAATTACAAAGTGGCGCCACCCAGCATTGTTCTTGAATCAACTAGCGGAACAATACAAGTCCGTTACAAGCTGAGTTCGATCGAATGGCAAATTGTCTCGGGTGTTAAGTGTAATCCACGCTTAAGGTGTAGGTACGCAGTATTTTGAACTTGATATATGTATTGGAACTAAAATCAATATGCAGTAAAATCTGCCTACACTATTGTATACCTACGTATAACAGGTATAATAAAGAGGTTATGTAGGTACTCAAAGTTTTTTTTTCACATAGGGGTAGTCTTCTGGGAACAATGACGTAATACAGAATACCGTCACTATATAATAAAACTACACTACAAGCAATCTATATATCTACTTACTTACTTACTTAACTGTGGCTCTGTGAGCTGTGGGCCGAGCATGAGTTTTCGAATCCTGCGTAACGTTACATTATCGTATCGAAATCGAGAAACCCTCGTACTAAATTTTAGTTCCAATTATGTTAACGGGCGGGCGCTGCACCAATCGTAATACAACTTTCTCGATTACGTTACTATTCGATTATGTTACGCAGGATTCGAATATTCGTACTCCGGCCTCTCTAGACCTCACGACCTCATTTTAGAACATTTTCTGAAGTAAAAAAAACCGGCCAATTGCGACTCAGACTCGCGCACGAGGGTTCCGTAAGTAGAAAGATTTTGACGCTTTTCCCCAGTGTTTTAAGAAGTCCAGTGTTAGCAGAGCCCTGCTAAGCAAAATGTCCGCAGTGTAGGGTCAACTTATATTGGTTTTCGGAATCCTGTAGATTTAAGATTAAGACATAAAAAATTAAGATTTTGAGAATTTTCTGAGTGGTTGTGCTATAAGAGCTACCTTCATACCAAATTTCAAGTTAAGGACAACTGGAAGTACCCTTTAGGTTTTCGGATTTCGGCAATTTGTATGGAAATAGCCTTTTTAATGACTGTATCTTTTGATTGCGTTGACTTAGAAGGTTGATTTTTTCACAGCTTCAAAGGATCGCAGGCGCATTTCGCAGGAGTATTTGATATTAATTTCAGCATGCTACCTAAACGCGTTCCAGAGAAAAAGGGTCTTGACAGACAGACAGACAGACGGAAAACAAAGTGATCCTATAAGGGTTCCGTTTTTTCCTTTTGAGGTATGGAACCCTAAAAAGGAATCGACAAAGAAAATCCTGTATTACTTATTTATCGAATCAGATCACAAAATTTTGCGAAAATCGGTTGAGAAATGCGACCTCTTAAAATGTACAGAAGAACAGCTAGAATCCTGCCGCTGAAAAGGAGTTCACACACTGTCGTGCCTCGGCTTGGTCTTCATCATCTGTCTCTTCAGATACCCAGTTAAACCTTTTCATCATCATCATCATCATGTCAGCCGAAAGACGTCCACTGCTGGACATAGGCCTCCCCCAAGGCTCTCCACTCAGACCGGTCTTGTGCTTTCTTGCTTGCTTGCTTGCTTCCGCAATCTTTACTCGTTACCATGGCTGCGACCGGAGCCAGGAATAGCGGAGCCGCCGGGGACTAGGGGTCTGGGCTGAGTATGTGGATCCATTATTATTATTATTTTATCTTGTACCATTCCCCCCAATGATTAAACCTTTTGTTTCATTATAATTACTGCGAACCATTGAGGTTTTCCTTAACTTATTCGCTCTGCGAACAGATGGAATAGAAAATTCCTATTAGTTCTTATTGTAAATAAAACAAAAGATTGTGTGTGTGTAGGTGGGGAAATACTGACAACTAGAGTCATTCGTTAGCCCAGTCATTAGCCCTTTCGACTGTCAGTGCATCTGAAATACTGACACTAGAGACATTCCATTGAAATACTAACACTAGACCTAGAGACATTCCATCGTAGCCCTTTAGAGTGGCACAGTGTGCTGAAATATTCCTGGTATTTATTGCAGGTATCTTTTCATGATTTACCATCAGGTGAACCATTAATTTTTCTCTTTTCCAAAAAAATACAAGATCTGACAAGTAATAGAGTCAGAAGCATAGACGTATTAAGTATGTACTGCAATCTATCCTACAATAATTACACTACACTACTATTGGTGACGACTGATGACCAACACCGGTTCTCACTCTCAGACTCGGTGTTACCAGTGGCCAGACGCGGAACGAAACTCGCACCTCACACAATAATAATGGTGGACAGTTCTATAATCTACTTTTTTTTCTAATAAGGTTATCCTCCAGTAGTTAATTTCCTTTCGCCATTATTTTTTAAGTAAGTTTATATTTATGTTCTGTACTTAAGTTATTTTATTTCTGGGGTAAATTCACAAAACCCAAAGATGACGACTCAAGGATGTAAGTTCATAGTTTAGGAGACGGCTACGCCTTTCTGTATTGTCGATATTTATAAGTTATCTACCTGTTACATTCCAACGCTATCCTAATTACCCACGTACTTTGCTTGCCACAAGGTAACGAATGGTTTGTGAATCATGTTCGACTAATGGGGTAGGGTCGGGTCTAGCTGCAAGTATTTCGGTCTTGGAGCGCCCGGCCAGGCTGACGGCGCTCTCTTTAATACATGTCACGTCACTTTTTTTACTTGGAACATTTTGCCCAGTTGCGTCATTTGCGAGCGTCAATGCGGTGAGACCAGCCAGATATTTATTTAAGTGTATTTATCGGGACAAAAAGACAATAGGTACCTTTCAAACACCCCAATTGTTCCCATGGCTACCGTCGGTAGTTTGTATCGAAGACATTAGTCTTTGGAGAAATATTTATACACATTGGATAGTTAGAGGTGTCTAAACAAGTTTCCGTGTAAACTCTACGATTGCTTCTTTAGAGCTACAGCGACATGTAAGCATCACCCATTTACCTGTCTGATGAAGCTAAGATTTGATGATAAACCAGTCAAATGGTATATGGAAAAATCCGTCAATCATCGACGGTCCTCATACTTAGTTACTGAGTTTAGTGTCGACAAGACAGTTGTTTTCAGGCTCTTTGGACTCGCTTTTTGGCAGCGATCGCCTCATCTTTTACGCTTAATAAGTAGACGAATGTAGCACACGATTTCCGCACGTTCGCTGCATTCGCAAATGTGTTCTGAAGCCGTACAATATTTTACGACTGGGCCGGGCGAATGTGATGGCTCATAAAGCACAAGTTGCAGCGCAGCACCGACGATGATGTCAAGGATATTCTTGGCTCCACACCAGCTCGAGACGCGGAGTCTGTAACAAATATTTTATGATTATTACAAAGGATAGCTCTATTTTACACAAAAACTAGCGTTTGACCAGATGAAAGCCGTATCATCTAAATACCCGTTTATGCTTGATTCGAAGACTGCCGGGGTTAATTAAGTAGATCTAAATCGAGATAGAAACCTTAACACTGAAAACGTTTTAAAAGCTAGCGTAAACGACTCTACCTATGGTCTATGCCGTTCAATCTTGTCCAAATTGACATAAGCAGAGGGGCACGGACCTAGGTTCGACACTAATCCCAGGGTTAACTTTCGCTTCCTCTCACCAGCTCCCTGCTTGCTCCATCGTTAGAAGATTTCCATACATAGTCATTGAAGCATATACCAAATTTTAAGTCAACCCGGCCACTGGAAGTTGGTTAAATTTCACTTGCAAAATTTATCCCATACCTACATACAAAACTTACATTAATACGGCAAGTTAAAATTCTTGTTAAATGGAGCTCACGCGTGTACTGGAGCGGGGGCTGTGCTGGCGTCCTTGTATTAGTGATTGATCTTTGTGACAAATAACTCCTTTGACGCCACTATTATGTACCTGTGGAACAACCATTGTCCGTTGGTGGGTCCACTGAATGAGTGTTTCCTCGACGCAAACAGGCAGTTGTGAGGCGGTCCCTTTGTTCGCCCCCTTCCAGAAACCCCTTTCAGGAACGGCGTTTGTAGTTGCCGAACGGGAACATCGAAATTTCTACTAACTCGGGGACCACCCGTTTTTTATGGAAAAAACAAGTCGAATAGATAAGAGGTGAACCTTTATTTTTATGAAGTACTTACTTACACCTTTAGTTCCAAATACGCTGCGGGCGGGCACTGTTCCAAACGTCATACAAATTTCTCGATAACGTTACTCACTACTCGATTACGTTCGCAGGATTCAAATATTCGTGCTCGGGCCTTTGCAATAAATGAATATAATTAGCTATTATGATGCGCACGGCACGAGGGGTATGCTTATATAATTTCTCCACTAACTATATTTTCGCTGAACATCATCAATAAGGAAAGGTAAGGTACTCTTCATTCTTAATACGTAGCAATAAAGGTGTCAATCATTGGGACGTTATTTTAATTCAACATTATATGAATGTATGTATGTATATCTCTTTATTGCACATAAAACAAAAAAATACAGATAACAGAACAAAAGCAAATGTACAAAGGCGAACTTATCCTTATATGTATATTTCGCTCTCCAATAATATGGGTAGAACCCTGCTGTCGTGCCGTCCGTCTGCAAATTATAAAAGAGTTCTAATCAAGGTTGAGTTTATCCTCAGGAGATTTACAGGAGACGTTTGACAATATACTAAAGTTAACGATTTATAATAGGTACTTACCTACTTAAAAAGTCAAATATTGATTTGTACTGTTGATGCATGTGTGCACGTACCTACTCACTAATGGCATGATTGATAGTTAAATTTAGCTTCTCTTAACTGTGATTATACTTACTTAAGTGTCTCTATTATTCCTGAATGATAAGGAGGTGGATGCTATGCAATCTGCATTTGAAACTACATACCATACTTTTTTTTTTACAATAATATACTTTATTTACATAATAAAAGCAATTTACAATGACATTAAATCTAAGCTCTAAATAAACTACAACTTAAAACTAAATTAAATCTAAATAAGGCCCCCGTGGCATAGTTCCCAAAAGGCTGGCAGCGTTGCCTCGCTGAATAGCGATGCTGATTCTTTGAGAGAGAAAACTGCCAGCCCTTTGGTCACAAGTTGCATCAACTAAGCGCTTTTGTAACTCAGAAATAAGCTTGTAAGCGCTGGGACCCCATGGACCCATACTTTTTGAGTGTGAAATCGAATTAGGCAATAGTAATTTTTCTGTTACATTCTTATACGCGAGAGTGACGATAGTGACCCTATCAGAAAATATTATGGTCAACAATGCAAACACCCGTAGGTACCTACTTTGTTATCTAGTGGGCTCATTGAATTGACGGCACTAACAGAAGTAACAGAACAGATATTTCTTTCCCACCTACATAATAGGTCGATTGGAGAATCGACCTATTATGTAGGCGATATACGAGCTTAGCGCTTGGGAGCAAGCGCTATGCTCGTATATCGCACTATATTCTGGATGGACCTTTGTCTCAATTGTTTTGAAAGTCAAAGGAAGCGCATAAGCACATATTGACCACCGACGATAGGTATAGAATACGAAGAATGAAAGTAAAGAGTTAGAGTTCGTACAAGTAATTTTGTTTCCTTTGTTCGACGATTGCCCTGAAGCCATATAAGCGTGACACCATGCTTACTGCTACACATTATCCGCTGCTGGCTGTAGGTACTTGCGAAGGTACTACTTTAGTGTCGGTAAAGGATTATTCGGAAATGTCCGAGCTACTCAAATAGTAACGTGTATCAACCCAAGCTCTAGATTCGTAAGCACATCTATTTAAGTAAATTATCAATCTGGCTTGCGCGCCGAGACGTTATCACTTGGCTGGTGTCGAATACGGGCCGTGATCCCCGCCTCGGTGTGAATCGCTCCCTTCGATCAAGTAATCATTTTGCATTATGGTTTCAGCCTTCGGCTCCCTCCCTACGTCCTCTCACGATGATTTATAATGCGTGTTGATAGGTTCTCATTGCAAATGGGGTCGGTGCGCAACAGATTGCAGTAGTCATACGCCTACGTTTGGGAACCTGCGGTGTGACGGTGTGAGTGCTGTGTTTAATAAGTTACTACTTAGTACATTTGAATAGTAACCTAATAGTAGGCATAAAGCCTAATATGTTAAATATACCTAACATGGAATTATGAAATGATCTATCGAAATGTAGATTTAATGTCACTCGACAACGAATATTCGCTCTTATCGTATTATAATTAAAAAGGTCTTTATCAGGTGACAAAGTTTATTTCTCTACCTATATGGTCCAACGACTAGGCAAAGGACTTTCTCTTTCCTCTGCCATTATTCCCTGCTTATAAAGCTTATTTTATTCGTTAAAATTGCTCTAAATAACTGGGCAGCTAGCGAATCGGCAATAACAATAATAATAGAAGCAACCTTTAAGTCTCCGAGAGCTGAACTCCTAAATAAATCAGCTCGTCGTCACACTAGCACTAGCACATTAAAATAGCTCAAGTCACAAGATAGACGAGGCGGCGGCGGCCGCGCGGCGGGGGTCGCGGGTCGACGCGGGCGCAGCGCGTAGGGTTACCAGATGCTTAATTAAAAATCCTGACAAACACCCCGATCAGGGCCGGCCTTAGGGGGGGGGGGGCCGACCTGGGCAACCGCCCGGGGCTCCGGGGTCTACACAGGGCGTAACGTCACCACTGTCTACAAAAGGGCGCCAAATGCATGACTTGCCCGGGTCTGCATAGGGCGCCGGGGTCTACACAGGGCGCCACGCGTGCTGGCATAACGTCACCACTGGCTACAAAAGGCGCCAAATGCATGACTCGCCCGGGGCGCCTAGATGATTAAGGCCGGCCCTGACCCCGATTTCCATACAAAAGTCCTGACATTTAATCGCGACATAACTAAAAATTATTTCATGAAATAACAACTTCAAATTTATGCTTTACTGTGCCGGTTAGCTCGGCGTCGATTTCACCCCCAAGTGGCACGATTATATTCTTCGTCGAAAAAATCCTAACAATTTGGAGCCTAAAAATCTTGACAGATCAGTACAGATCCTGAGGTATGGTATCCCTATTAGCGCGCTCATCCTCTGCGCGGACGCTTCAGTTGGCGCCAACGCGCTCCGCGTGTTATTTCCGACACCATTACTCACACTAGCTACGACTAATTATAATATTGTCACTGTGCTGCGGCTGTGGGCTCGCATTGCTAATGTAGATACCTCGCATCCTGCTTGACCAAACATGTACCTAAACCTAAGTCTTCTTTCTAGGAATTTCTTTGTGAGATGCGACATGGAAACCACCGGCTTGCTAATAACCCCGCTATAGTTGGTTTATTGATAATGTTGTCGGAACTGATAGTTGTCCTCAGAAGTCGCCGGCAGGTTGACTGACGCAATCAGCGCGCCCTCTGACATGCCGTGGCAGATAACGAGTTCATCTCGCCTTGTTATTGATTATAAACATTAAACTTACACATTTTTTATGATAGGGCATGGGGATGTGGGTGATGTGCTGTGTGAAATGACCCTAAGTTAAGGAAAATTTTGTGAAACTGTTCTTCATGTGGTTTAAATAAAGAAAAACTAGAAGATTTATTTACCATCAATGAAGTGTAAAAATATTTGAGTAATTGACTTTTAAATCGGTGTCTTAGTCAAGGTTTTAACAAATATGTAAGTATTGGTCTGTTACCAGCCACATTCTTTGGTGTTTACTTTACTTAGGCTAGATTTTAAAAAACGCTCTCGCCAATCGATAATCGCTGCATTTTGAGTCGACGAACCGATGAATGTCGTTGTTTTAATTGCCAATTGAGCTAAGTAAGTTTGTAACATCGACCGATCCATTTGATATTTCGCTCGCTATGTAGTAGTTATCAACAACGCCTATTGTTTTTAAACAGTAAAAACAATTAATAGATAACGCCATTACCAATTGATTAAAATATTTTTTATCTACATGCATATCATAAGTCCTCTATAATGCGTTCAGAAACCGTAGTAAATGACCAGCATTTCAGTACGCCGTCGCCTTCTCGCCGACAGCCCCCGCCAACCACCACCAGCAGTAAAGTAATACGGCACCGAATTCGATGTCGTAATGACTTTTTGGTATCGAATTCGATGTTTCAAATTTCAAAACCAACGTAATTTACAATCATAGTAAAATAAAACGGATCACTCACGTATATAAGTCGAGCTCAGTCCGACATGTATAAATAATAATGTGATATTATTATTTTTTGCAAAAAAAAAACTAAAATTTGATTTAAAAAAAACAGTCAAATTCGTGACAGCTATGGGTATGATATATGCCTTCGGCTTCTGAACCCATCTTAGAGTACTTATAATATGTGTGTAGATAAAGTAATGTATGCAACTCCACATAATTAGGCCTTAAAACACTCGTGTGATCCTATTATGAAACTCAGCTTACACTCGTGTTTTAAGGACCCTCATTATGTAGCAGTTGCATAAACTACTATTATCGCGGACTGGTTTCTTTTATTTTAATTCTTGTTAATTATCGTTGCTTAGATCTAGTGTTCGTAGACTAATTGCAAATAAATGTAAGTACCTAATAAATGTAGTTACTTTCATTATTAATTTAATTTCTATTATTTATGTTTACCTATTTGTATCGCAATGGGATTTTATAATGACATAGAGCCGCAATTTAAATCAAATCATGACATAAATTACTTGCACGACCACTTAAGATTTAATAATACTTGTATACTTACCTCTATAGTTACCGGGTTTACTAAGTGGAAGTAACATTATTTATATAAGCATACCTAACTGACAGTGGCTTCTGTGCCTGGCTCACAGATCGTCAAATTTGTAATATCAGTCTACTCATTAACCTTGGCTGTAAGTAGTGTAGCGTCCGACGTCGCTTCGCCTTGCATCGAGGGTCAATGGCGTGACAGTGACTTTTTACTTATTTCAGGAACAACGAACATCCATGACGCGTTGCGACTAAAATTCTGAAAGAACAATTTTTTTTTTATACAACGAGGAAGGCAAGCGAGCAAGTGGGTCACCTGATGGTAAGTGATCACCACTGCCCATAGACACTCGCCACTCCGGAGGGTTTGCAGATGCGTTGCCAACCTAGAGGGCTAAGATGAAATGCCTCTTGTGCCTCTTGTCTTACTCTCCACACCGGAACACAACAATGCAAGCACTGCTGCTTAGCGGCAGGATTAACGAGTAAGATGGTGGTAGCGATCCGGACGGACCTCGCACAAGGTCCTACCACCCGCCCTCTATATTGAAATATTGCCCTCTGACTTTCACTGGACAAAATAGCGCACGCATAAATATTCTGAAATAAATTAGGTGATGGTATACACCACTGTTGCTTCGCTAGCACTACTTTCATGTTTGAAAATTGAATATACTTGATTTATAAGCAGAGCTGGCTTTCTCGGACAAAGGCTAAGCCGAGCCATCCAAAGAGGGAACGCTGCCAGCATCTTTGTTACCGTATTATGCGCAAGGGAACTTCTTTTTACCCGACTGCCGAAGGTGGGTTATGTTTTTCGAGCGTATGTAGGAATGTATGTCTAATTCTTAGGCACGTTCTGCGGCCTAAACCGTTTTACGGATTTCATAATATTATGTGAGATGTCATTAGATTCGTCTTAGTTGTGTTAGTGACCAGTGGCGTAGCTAGGGGGGCAAGGGCCCTGGTGCATAGGGATAGAATCGGGCCCTCCTCCCCTCTTTCCGCGTAGTTTGAACTTATATTGGCCTTCAAAATTATGGATAGGGAATAAGAATAGGAAACAGTGGGTTGAATCATCCCTAGTAGGCTAAATCCATACGTCGTCTCTATCAAAATCGCCATGTGTTCAATGGAAGAAAAAGGGAGTAAATAAACAACGACGCACATGACAATATAGAATATTTATTAAGAGAATAAACGATTTTTAAGAGAATTCCCCGTCCAATTTACAATCTCTTGCGCGTTTTAATTTTTGCGAATTCATCAATAATTTCACTCAAATCCAAGTTTGATGCCGCCTCATTTTCTATCGCAATTAACGACAAATGTCGGAGGCGATCTTGTGGAATGCTGTTTCTTAAATATTTTTTTATAATCTTCAGTTTACTGAAAGATCTTTCTGCTGCCGCGGAAGTAACAGGAATTGTGTGAAACAGTAGCATCGCTGTATACACTTCCGTAAGGTCACATTCGAGCACGCCAAATTTCGTTATAATTTCTTTGCAAAGCTGGCGAATAGACCACGTCTCCATCAATTGAGGGAGGATCAGATGATATACATTAAGAAATTGGAGCGAAAAAGTGGGTTCAATTATATCGCAATATTTCTTCTGAAACTGATCACATTTGCAACATGTGCTACGGGCGTAGTCATCCAAACTACCATATAACTGAAATAACGATAACAAACAAACAAACAGCACATGCTTATCAAGGACGCTTGGCGCATGTGTTGAAATTGTTTAATAAGGAGTTTTATCATTGGTGATGTTGATTTGAATAAAAAAAAATAGAAATTGAATAAAAAAAGAAAATCTTGTGAGCAGGCTCGAGACTAGTCTCGAGGCTCGAGCCTGCTCACAAATTAGTTTTTTTTTTTTTTTCAATTTTTTGAATTGTTTAAAATTTTCATTTTTTTTTTAAAGCTGAGGCTAGAGGGCCCCCTGAGGTTTGGGGCCCTGGTGCACTGCACCACCTGGCCATATGATAGCTACGCCACTGTTAGTGACATGGGGTACTTGTGTCTACTGTTTCCCGGAATTGCAGTCCGGTTTTTGTTTTTAATTAAACTGGTTAGGTTATTTAGACATACTTACTTTAGTTTTTGTAAAGTAGTTTTTTTTTTAATTTTATTTTAGAATAAGTATTAAGTTTACTGTACGCGATCGAGACTTTTTTTGGTCATTGATGACACTAGAGGCTCTCTGGTCCTTTCTCAATAATATCCGAGTCTTGTTTAAAAATAGTATAGTTTTTTGTGACGTAAAATAAAACTTACGTCTAAAATATATAAGTAAGCAACCGCAAACCGAACTCATGATTTATAAATTATTATTGATCTGATTTTTAATTTCAGCGAAAAATACTATTTTGTTGACGAAAAGTGAAATATTTACTTAATTAAGAGCCAAAACTTTTGAAGTAAAAAGAGCCTTGCGTCTCGTATATTATCAGTGAGCTAAAGTTAAAACTTAAGCGTTTGCTCCTTGATAAAGTTTTGATAATGCGTCACCGTGTTCACGCCACGACCACCCGAGAGCGGTGAACGTTAATCGATGTCGTAAATATTCGTGCCACCAGGTTCATCCTCAGATGCCACATAAAGCCCTGATAAGCCGAGATCAGCCGCGTGATACTGGACTATTCGGTTGACTTAGTAAATCCTGGATCCATGTATTGTTTGTCTATCTTCACTAAGATCGGTTGGTCTTAGCTGTAGCTAAAGCTGCGTACCTAACGTAAGTCTTCGAAATTTTAACCGTTTCGTATTATTAGGTTTTTGGAAAGCTTTTCGACCGCCATTGCCATTATACCTTTTATTTGATATTAAGTAAGTATTATTACTTACTCACTATTTTCCTATTTTGTTGTAAACGGTAGAGTTTAATAACAAAATGGCTTTGCCGCGAATCCGAACGAGACGGTGCAACGAAGTAGATAGGTAGGTACATATCCCGCATACATTATTATGTACCAAGGTATTTCTTAGTGTCTACCTAATCCAAACCTATTCAAAGTGCGTAGGTAATTGACCTAATTTGGAAAGTTATATGTAGTTAGTAAGCCAGGACAGGACTCCTGTCTTGCGCGCTGCTTGAAGACAGTCATTGTGAAAATATTCCCGCATGAGTTGTACCGGTGTACCGCAGTTTAGGTATTGCTAATATTTGTAATCGTGTGACGCATTGCACTAGTTATACTTTATGAAGATACTACTATACTAGTTATACTTTGTGACAGAAGTGTCACAATACCTACACAAAGAGTTTTGAGTGTGTATGCCTGAGGTGTATGCTAGTCGTACGAGATTGAGCTAATGAGGCTGGCGGGTTCGGTCAATCGGAAACGTTTTAGGATAGCTACAAGAACGTAATTTAGGTGTGGGTAAGGCTTATCTTAATAGCGCATTAGTTAAACGCGTTAAGGAACAGGTTAGACGGTTAGGTGCGCCAAGCAATTTGCTGAGAGGCAGAGAGGGGCCAGAAGCCGGCGGGCAGCGGGGCTCAGCGACAAGTTGTCTGGCAGGGCCGAGCAGGCGCCCGAGCCCGTCCTCCCCCCGCCCCGCCGCGCCCCTGCGCCCGCGCCACACTAACCGCTTCTTGGAAAACGACTCCACGCCAGGCCACACCGACACATTGGCGCTCCACGCACACACGCACAACGGACAACGGACACTTACGCACCGGACGGAACCGCATAGCTTTAGCTCATCAGAACAATCAGGCGCGTAAGTAGATGTAAAATATAAATTAAAAGTAATCGGTATACACCTGCGTAGGTACCAACTGTACACTCGTATATTGTTGATGCAATTGGTTCATGATTTTTTACGAACACATGATTAAAAAATAAAAATAACCCCCGAAACAAAAACCCATAAAAGTAAAAAATTCAGTGTGTGAAATCTGTGTGTGTGTGTGTGAAAAAAAGGTGGTGCGGCGGCAGAAACGGCCGAAAATATAAAAAATTCTAAGTATCAATCTCTCGGTCCGAATTATAATTTTGTTCCTGTCGGGTTTGAAACTTTGGGTCCATGGGGTCCCAGCGCTTACAAGCTTATTTCTGAGTTGATGCAACTTGTGACCAAAGGGCTGGCAGTTTTCTCTCTCAAAGAATCAGCATCGCTATTCAGCGAGGCAACGCTGCCAGCCTTTTGGGCACTATGCCACGGGGGCCTTATTTAGATTTAATTTAGTTTTAAGTTGTAGTTTATTTAATTTAAGCTTAGATTTAATGTCATTGTAAATTGCTTTTATTATGTAAATAAAGTATTCCTTTAACTTTAATATACCTACTTATAATAAAATTTTGATTTCAAGTATAAAACCGTCTTAAAAAACGATAAAATAATCTTCTTTAGCTTACAATCAGTTTCATGACCTAGGTAGCACAAATATGAAGTCGGTTAGGTACCTACAGTGCGAGCGGAATATATTTTTTTAATGAAGCACCGACTTCATATTTGTGCTAGGCCATAAAACTAAGCCAACGCTTTAGAGATTTATTCTACTTAATTATGTTTTTTTTTAAAGGCGGTTTTATTTTTTTGTTCAAATATTATTTATTTAAATTTGATGTTTCAAAAACGACTGAACCGATTTTAATACAATTTATATGGAACCACCTCTGATATTACCATTTAAAAAAAAACCCAAATGAATTCCAATTTGAAGAATTATCCTCCAACTCCTAACCGTTGAGGAGTTGTATCTACTACCTTTTATCACTAGTACCTACATCAACTTGAAATGATGATTACCAGACGCAAATAGGTACTTACTTAAAGAGCTTTATGTAGCAAATATAAGAAACACGTAACACATGCCCTCGATTTCCCTGGGATCCCACCATCAGGACTTGGTGACAATGGGACTTTTGGAAATCAAAACGCCCTATAGCTTTAATAATTATAGGGCCAACCAACATCTTAATTTGGAGATAAGTTGGATATACCACAGACTAATTGATGCTGCAGCATCAGGCCAAGGTTACCATGCATGCCATGGATATACCACAGAAGTAACAGTATACGTAGGTACACTAAATTTCCAATCAATCGGACTTGTGCACGTTTAGTGAAATCTTCCTCAACAAGGAAATGAGCTGATGTTCTTCAATCACCTGAACAGATCTTCATAAATTACATACAGCTAAGAACCATATCAGGCCAGCTTCCGAACAAAAAAAACCGCATGTCGGTTCATTCGTTTGAGAGTCATGATGCCACATACACACACACACAACACAGACATGCACGGGTCAAACTTATAACTCCTTTCTTTGTGCGTCGGGGGTTAAAAATGTGTGCATGTTGTATCTCAAAATTAAATGTTGGGTAGGTAAGTACACTATGATTTTATTGTAAGTATTTAAGTTAGTTATAAGTAGGGTACAAGGTTAGATAGGTAAGTTATTATAAATCTAGAGCGGCTTATTAATTGTTCATTTTATGATCATTTTGGTTTTGCAGGGCAGCACGAAAGCAAAACTATGTACCTACTCACGTATTCCTGAAAAAAGGCGTCTACAACTACAACAGCACCTATCAAAATATTAATAGCGCTGCCCAATAACTGCATATTTAACGTTCAGGAACCGATAACCAAAAATAAAATATGTCCATTCGTTTGTAGACACTGCCAGTGTTTTGGATCAACAGATACAGATGCGTGTAGATATCTGTTCTTGATTGTGTGTATCGCTGTGGAGCACTTCGTTTGTGTGTGTGTGTGTGCCTGGTCTGGTTAGTCGTATCATGAGTTCTGTTCATGTGCGTGTATAATTTATCGGCAAGCGCCGTGCCGCGCTTGTTGCGCCCTCCCCCCACGAGTTCGTATGTTTATGTCCGATTTACTAAAGTAATCACTAATGGAACCTAGGTTAAACCTATTATATTAGTAAGTAGATATACCTACTCAGCCATCAATGAAAGGAATGCGTTCCTTCAAAACACAAAGGAGTCCGCATGTTTAAGTAATAATCATCAATTACCATACATGGCGTTAATATAATGCCATTCAATAGCTCATCATACAGGCTAAGCGACAAAGCTGTGACTCATTATAAAAATGCAATGCAAAAAGATAATGCTGCTAAAAAAATCTCGATCTGATTAGCTCGGTTTTTTTTTCAGTGAGGCTCAACATGAGAGGTTAAACATATTTTTTCCCTCACTACCTCGGAAAGCCGTCTTTTATCCTTTATTACAAGCTGGTAAAATCGCGTTTTATCCACTAGTGGGGAAAGTAATTTGACCTTGGAGTGGAGCGTGTTTATGTAGCTTTTGACAGATAACAAAATGTGAAACGCTCATAATAATGGTTCGTTCCATATTAATTATCATTAAATAAATGATAAATGCTTTGACAATTTCATAAAAAATACCAAATTTAGCTTTATTTAATAAAATTCGAAACATTTATTTTTATTATAATGATGTTGAATATAATTCTGAACGCACAAGTTGAGTCGATGCAATTTCTAAAAGCATCGTCAGAAATGTCAACATTGTCAACAATTTTTTTCTCACCGACTCCGACTCACGTAAAAATACACAGCTTCCAGGGTTTTAGGTTACAATGCCGTAAAAAAATTGTGATTCCAGTGATGAAGATTTATTTTTATGAGCTGTTTTTTGCATGTTGCGCTTTCCTCGCTACAGTGAGGTGAAAAGTTTTGTGTTACACACGGGTGCAAATGTATTTTACTACTCGTGTGTTGAAACACTCGCTACGCTCAGGATTCTATTTTAGAACACTCGCTTTGCTCGTGGTTCAACTATAGAATCCTTTCGCTTGTTCGTGTTTCTCTTTGCACCCTTGTATAACAAATAACTATTCTGCTTAATGTTGATAGAATGAGATTGAGGAACAAGGAATGGGTTAGAAATAGAATAAGTATGATATGTCGATAAGTATTTTATCACAGAAATACAACCACGATTGACGTTAAACAAAAAATACTCTACATTTCAAATCAATTTCGAAAATTACTCTACAATCAGTTTTTTGTTATCTATCTACCTATACCTATAAAACAGTACCGTGACTGACTGACTGACAGACAACGCACAGCCTAACCACTATAACTAGAGACTTGAAATTTTGCAAACACATACCTTGGGTATCCTTAGAGGTGCACTAACAAGGTATTTTTTGAAATTCCCACTGGATAGGGAACTAGCCCATTTTAAAATATTTTTTTACGAGGGCAAAGCCGCGGGGCATAAGCATACATTTTTTAATTATACTTACAGGCTTTTTTGCTGGTCAGTATTTATTTTTGATGACTGCGGCGCACAGTACTGTACCTGCTTCGTCATCCAATTTCATTATCCATCTCAAATTTCAAGTCAAACCGACCACTGGAAGTAGGTTAAATTTAAGCTGAAAAATTCAATACAATTAAACAAACATGGTAAAAAGCTTGTAAATGTAAAACACCGCGATTTCCGATCCCCCCAGAACTGAATGAAATTCATAGTTACTTATCTCTAATTAATGCCTATTATTTTTGTATTAAAATGTCGCCTCTGTGCCTGTTAGGCAGAGTGCTCATAAGGCTCTGGCTGCGTTTCCCGTTAATGTTAATGTCAGAGCAATGCCGATACGATGCCCGAGGAAAGAACCAGCCATGGACAGTGCATAATTATGTCAATGTATAACGTCATGACTAAATAAATAAACTTGCCGATCTATACATATGTATACGAATGCACCCCTTTGTAGGTTTATTCAGCTAACAAGTAGTCAATTTGTTTCAATAAAATGTCAATATCTAAAACTAGCTCAAAAAATATTGTAGAAAAATAGAACTAGAAAAAAATTACTGCCCCTTGGTATTTATTTACATAATAAAAGCTACTTACAATTATATTAAAAACAAGCTAAGTAAAACTAATTAAACTAAAACTTAAAACTAAATTAAATCTAAATAAGGCCCCGTGGCCGTGGCATGGTGCCCAAAAGGAGCGTTGCCTCGTTGCCTTTATATGTAATATCATTGCATGCAATATAAAATTTCTGCCATGGAAGTAACATGAGCATGACGTTGACTGTGAAAGGGTTCCTCAGAGATTTCCTCTGTGCAATTCAGTTTCACCTCCTGTAGGTAGGTACAGTGTCTACACGTGCGCTTCAAGTAAGTGTTATAAAATAAAAGTCAAGGTAGGTACTTATTAAAATAAAACGCCTGCGTCAATCCAGGCCAGGCGTCTGCCCCGTGTATCTCGGGTTAAAATCAAAAACCTGTGCAGCAGTATTGTAAAACTTATCATATTTTAACGCAGACTAGACAGTTGATTAGATCTCTTTAGTATATTTCTGCAGGTAAAAAACATCACAAAATAAACTATTGTCTGTGGTTTTGTATAGGTACACGAGTTGTAAGATTTCTATGAAGAATTTAAATTAAGCTATAGAACATATAGAACAACAGTCGTCATCTCCAGAGCAAGGCCTTCCCCTGAGCAAATTCTTGCTTAAGCTCTTGATAGTCCTAGCTGCTATTCAGATTCATACGTCGCATCGCATCTTTAGGATGAAAACGCTACATTACTTTCGGACTCATGTCGGCGCAGAGGGGCTGCATTCAGTGTTCAGACCCCCAGCACGCTGTAAGTGACGATTGTTTTGTAATTATCGTGGATAAAATTTACCGTGCTAGGGGTCTGTTGAAGTTGCCGGGGAAATACGTCAAACGGATGAAACCACGAAACTTGAGTCGTTTTCACTTACGTCAATATAATAAAAGAAAAGCTTAGTAAAGTTTAACACAGTCACGAAAACTTCAAAAGCTTATGCCTATGTAATCATAGCCTATGTAATATGTAATCATAGGTATCTCAAAAGGACCTGAAGTGCACGAGCCTGATGTTCCAGATTTGGATAGTAGTTTGTGCAACTGTTACATAATGAGGGTCCTGATAACAGGAGTGTGGTTTAGCCGAGTTTCATAATAAGATCACACGGTTGTTTTTAGCCAGAATTATGTAGAGTTGCATATACATTAAGTACTTTATCTTCATCTACTCACATATTGTAAGTACCTACTCTAAGGTAGGTTTAAAAGCCGAATGCATAGCAAACCTATCACGATTTTTTTGTACACATGTAGGTAAGTACTTAATTAATTGATGTACTTAATTGTTCGCAGACTAAGTCGCGGATAGAACTAGAGAAACGTGAAACATAAAAGCTTTGCAGTGTTCACGCCGTTCATGCGCCGACGCCGGATGCTAGCTAGGGCGCGAGCGCGGCGCAGGCACTGCTAAGTGCGGTGAAAGTGGCGCCTCGCCCACTCGCCCATACACATACCCCACGCTGACATGTCGAGTGTAGCGCCGCAAGGTGCGATCCACCAACTTCGCGACGTAATAATCAATTCAGTCAATTGGTATCAAGATTAACGTCCCAATGTTTGATACGTTAATTTAAATTATTGCCACCTCTGTTGCTATGATTTAAGATTAAGATCGCCAACTTTACTGTTGGGCAGTGTCGGGCATTTTACCTTATCCTTCTTTATTTTAGTAGTACTTTTAGTCATTATGTGGTACTACCTAGACTGGATTGTAGGTAGGCTCGGTTCCCTAATATAATTATCCACTTTTCCATACTAACTGAAAGTAAAAGTGGATACTTATGTTAGGGCACTGACTAATAACTTTTTACACATGTGTTGTGTAGGTAGTGTACAAAAAACGGGTTAAGACAATTAATGGCCTCGGGAATCTCGGGATGTACGTACATGTGATGATTAATATTTATTTCTTTAGAGTCAAAATTCAGGGAGAAAAAGACAGTAGGTCACTTTATACTTTAGAATTTTCAGCATTTTCCGATCGATTTTTTTCTTTCCTATATCCTTTTTAAGTAGGTATCTAAAAAAAACATCAGATAAGGCTGGGTAAATTACAAGCTATTTGGATGGTTTCGAACTAGGTTACTTACTAATTTGCCCTAAGTACTTGTACCAATTCTTCAGCAAAAATTGTATGTATAACCACCATATTGTGTACCTAAGGATAATGAGGACCTTGATTTAACGCTAAAATGCAGCGCGTGACATGAATACCTACATGGGTACTTACGTTATACTTAGTAGTTACCACTGGAATAAATCGGAGTGAGTCCTTAAGCATTAAATAATAGTAGAAGTACTCTATATTTTGTATCGAGGACCTCTTTAAATATTATAAATTTGCAAGTTGGATGTAGTGGTGTACATGTTCATTATTTTAATGATTACTGTTCAGCGTTACTGGGAGCGGATGCTTTAGTTGGTTGGTTGGCCTAATGAATAGTTACCCTATAAACGATTTGCATGAAATCGCGAATTAGTTACCGTATAGCATTTTTGAACATTGATAAGTATTTACGAACTATAATTATGCAGGTACCTAGACTATAGTTACTCTGGTGTCAAAATAAAGGAAAGAAAGAGGTATCGTGATTTTATTATAATTAAGTAAAAGTAGGTAGGTACATTTTATCAAAGGAGCACTGAAATTAAAAAAGTCTTCAAAAAGATATGAAAATGTCAAAGCAACTTTATTTAATTAATTTATTTATTTACCAAAAAATGTACACAGTAAGTATAACAATACAAAACCAAAGCGTTGGAAAATTGAAGCTTCATTACGTATACAGAAAAATACGTATAAAACACAGTAACAAACAAAAAAATACATAAAATCACAACTAGGTGTTTAGGGTGTTTTTATTTTTTATGCTTTTTTTATACGACGAGGAAGGCAAACGAGCAAATGGGTCACCTGATGGTAAGTGATCACCACTGCCCATAGACACCCGCAACCCCGGAGGGTTTGCAGATGCGTTGCCAACCTAGAGTGCTAAGGTGAAATTCCTCTTGTGCCTGTAATTACGCCAACGTAATTACGTGTTTTGAATAGATACCAGTTCAGTCAACATTTTCGCATTTTAGATGCATCCGAGGATCACTCGGATTCTACCAAAGTAACTGATTAATTTATTCAACAAAGTCTCAGGTTATTTCCCGTACCATGTGATAAATAATTTAAATAGCGCATTTTTTTATCAAAGAGCTGTCTCCTCAATTAAGGGCAGAATGAGTACGGCATTCTCGAGGGCTTATTGTTGAATGCGCTGACACGCAGCTAGCGAGGCATTGAAGGTCGAAGGATCCAGTTACAACGCCCTACCACACAATATTGTAACTTATACCGAAATGACTCAGGCTTACTAACGAGGGAATATTTCATATTGGCTGCGTCTACCTACATGTTTAGCGTACCTACCTGTCGCTTACAATTTGGGTTAAGTTAAGACATGATTAGCGAGGGCAAGAAATGGGTAGTTAGCATTTACGTTAGCACTACGTTAGTTCATAGGACGAAAGGACACCAAAAACATGAATTTGAGGTCCAACTCATACCTATTATGTGCAGCTGCAGCTGCAAATTAAACTCTTACTTACTTTTTTTTGTTCTCTGTGTTACCAAACCTAAAACCCTTATATGGTCTCTAAAAATGAAATGTTCGGTTGAATCGTGTTCTATACTCAAGACAACTAAGAATAAGTTGGTTAGGTACTTATTTCAGAGTTTACTATTAATGACCGATTTTAGTAATTACACCTGTAAAATAAGTACCATTCGGAAAAGGAGAAAAACTGTCATGATTTGTAATTAGAGTTGAGTAGAAGAAAATTAACGCTCTAGGTAATTAACTAACGCATTAGTGAAAATTTTGGTTTTAGCAGTAGCTAGTTTTTTTTAGCAATACGTATAGGTACACCATTTTCGAATGCTATTTTTAACTGACTTCAAAAAAAGGAGGAGGTTCTCAATTCGTCGGAATATATATATATATATATATTTTAATGTATGTTCCCCGATTACTCGAAGACGGCTGGACCGATTTCAATTTTTTTTTTGTTTGAAAGGGTATACTTTCTAGTTGGTTCCATTGTCACCAAGTCAGGATCTGATGATGGGATCCCAGGGAAATCGAGGGCAACCCTCAAATTTTATAGGGACGGATCATGTGTTTCATATATTTTCTAAAACTATTCAAGTATTTGCGTCTGGTAGTCATCATCTCATGTTGATGAGCTGATGATGGAAGATACAACTCCTTAACGGTTAGGAGTTGGAGGATAATTCTGAAAATGTTAAATCATTATTCGAAAGGGTATACTTCTGAGGTGGTCCCCATTGGGACCAAGTCAGGATCTGATGATGGGATCCCAGGGAAATCGAGGGCAACCCTCAAATTTTATAGGGACGTATCATTCGTTTCATATATTTTCGAAAGCTATTCAAGTATTTGCGTCTGGTAGTCATCATCTCGTGTTGGTGAGGTGATGATGGAAGGTACAACTCCTTAACGGTTAGGAGTTGGAGGATAATATTTTAAATATTAACGTAACTAAAAATTGTGAAATAAAAATCTTTTAACAAAAAGTAAAACCGCCTTAAAAAAAAAACCTCTGAAAAAAACTTAAAATAATGCCCAAAAAGCCATGAGTTTCATGGCCTAGCAGAAATATGAAGTCGGTGCGGTGCTAGCGGAATATTCTTGGAATGAAGCACCGACTTCATATTTCTGCTAGGTTTTTTTTTGGCGGTTTTACTTTTTGTTATTATAGGTGTGATTTGCAAAGTCGGGCACTTCTAACGTCAAAGTTGCTCGTCTCTCTCATCTGTCATCCTCATGAGCACACTTAGAAATCTCACAATAATAGTACTTACTGTAATAATCCTGTACTATATACCTAATTGTTATTGCTGCTATCTTTAAACATTCTGACCGCGACGTTTAGAAGTGCTGGGGCCGCGCCATGGAGTCTGGTCTGGTACGGCGCCCCCCACTATCGGTAACCAGATACCAGATCATAAAGACATACCTACCCACAGTAGGTTTATACCTACGCATATTTTGTAGCAGCGTTCCGCACGACCGACCAATTCAGCCCACGCATTACATTTTCGGAGAGTTTTCCTGCTGAGTGTGTTGGTAGGTAGATATTATATGCGTTATGTTTTCTGGTATTAAGTATATTTTATCTGTGAGTAAGTATGCTGCGTTAGTGACTAAGTAGTTTGATATGGTAAATAAATACGAAAAATATGTAAACACAAACAATAATGGTTTTCTGCTAGGAAGGATGAATATGTTTAGAGGATGTTTTTAAAGTAACTTTTTGTATTTTTTATTTTTACGGTCACCCAGTTTGAGATTATTTTTTTCTAAATTTCAAACTGAAACGTAATTATACAGAAAGACCAGGAAAATGAATGTCTCGAACTTATAGGTATGTTTTTATTGCTGTATAAAAACGGTTGTCGCCGCGGATACACACACAGCCACATTGACGAACGGAATGGTTACTTAACACTGAAATCTTAGTGATTATGACTTTTAGCTTCTATTTAATAAATGCCAAGCCAGCAAAATACCTAATTGGAACTATACAACGAGCTGCCATCTAGTGTGGAGTAGCAGGAAGATAAGACTATAGTCATAACATTTCAAAATGATGATAGGTATACAATAAATAGTTGTCTACTCCACGATCATCATCATCTCATTTTCAGCCTATTTTACGTCCCACTGCTGGGCACAGGCCTCCTCTCAAAATAAGAGGATTTCTTATGGTGTAACTTAGTATACATATTTTTTGTCTGTCACGGCTGATTATCTCACGAACTACTAATGTTATCTACTTGTTTGGAAGTTTTATACAATGCTTGCACAGCTATGTCAATAAAAAAAAAAAGTATAGGTAGTTTTTTTTGCACATGTTTGCCCCCTGGCTTAAAAAATCCTAGCGAGGCTACTAGGTCTTGTGGGGATTGTGGGGTATTTAGAAAAAGCTTTGTCTGCACATTTAAGACATTCCTTTATTTACTTCTTATGGTTTTCAACTTTTGATAAGAACTGAACTAAGTATCACCGATGTTTGCATAAAGAAAAATCTGCAATTATGCAATAAACTTGACGAAAGTTTTTTTTTTGTACTTGGCGCGTTGCCATTAATAGCACAGAATAACTAATACGCTCCTTGTTCGGTAAATGTTTTATATGTGTCGCCCAACCCCAAAAGCTAGACAAATACATATACTTACAAATAAATAATGCAAGTAATAGTACGTGTGTGTGACTGTGTGTATCTACACATATAAGTATAATGCCGCATTAAAACTGCTACTTATTTGCAATTAAAATTAAACAACCCAGATAAAGTATAATACCATTTGTGTTGTATACCTACTTAGGTTTCTATTATTTATTCATGCCGATTGGAACCTGGGCGAGCAAATGTCTGCAATTGCGCAATATTAAACGGCTATTGGCATCGGACCAGTAATATTAGCTGTATAAGGGAAAAAAAACCGCGTCACTATATTGATTGTAAACCTAATAGATCCTTCTTGGTGAATCATCATCGAGATAATTACTGAGATACAGTTCTACCGTATATGTCATACAGTATCTTCGAACAAATGGGACTATCTTTTTAGGACCTACGTAGGTATTTAATCTAAATCTATTGCGCTCTGGGGGATAGTATTTGGCGGGGGTAAGTACCTATATTGTCCAGTGTAAATATATTGATTCGTTCTGTTTAACCAGATTTAACGAATGAAATAATAATATGAACTGCATCCTCTCCTCATCTCATAATTGGCATAAATTATAAGTTATAAGTATGGCATCATAACTAAAGTGTGCATTTGAGTTGTTCGGAAAGATATATTTTAGCTCCGGACTGCACAAACTGCTATTTTTCTCCGTACATACCTACTTAGTTGGTGTATTGCCTAATTCAAATTTAAATATACTTGTACGATAATAGAAGTTTTACAGTTTACAAGCGACATCCCTTTTCCAGTTTTTCATTCGAGTCCGGATTCTGGGTGACAGATACCTTCCGACCAAACGTCGTACTAAGTATGGAAGGTGAAAGCTATCGCATGATCACTGCATTAAATTAACTTAATTGTGACTGCATTCTTAAGTAAGTATGACCTTGTCTTGTTTTGTCTAAGTGTTGATTTTGATAATTATATTTACTTAATTGCACACGGGAGTGTGGTGTGAAACATGAGACGGCGGCGAATTAAAAAGCGAGCTATTAAAGGACTTCGAACGCCGGGTTATCGTACCTTGGGGTTATAGAGCACGGCACGGTGCAGCATGTACCCGTAGGTAAGCTGTCAAGCAGCGGTCTCATTATAATTATCGCCAGTTCGCGGATCCGCGATAGGATCGGAGTGACACGTTGACAATTAGTCACGACGCGGCGTGGACGCGCGTGATACAGGGCACGTTCGCTGGTTATGTAGCGCGCAGCCGCAAAGCAGTGCCCTTAGTGTAATCAAAAAGCACAAAATACGTCTCGATCGCGTTTGCGTTAAAGTGACAAATAGTATGAGAATTGTTAAACGCGAACGCGGCCTGGTCGGCGGTTACACAAGGCGCTAGTGTCATTTTTGACTCAAAAATACGTTTCGATCTCGTTCGCGTTTACGTATGAGTTACGGGTGTTCATTTAAGCTTAGTCAACTTCTGGCTGAAGAATTGAAGGTTCATTAAAACGAACCCTGTATAAAATTCAAACTCCTGACTGACGATATATCAACGCACAGCCCAGACCACCAGATAGACCTGAAAAGCTAAACAGAGTTTTCAGTATTTTCCAAAATTCAAACGGGCTAAGGAATAAAGAGTAGAGTTATTTTATACGGCACGGTAGAGGGACGCAATTTAATGGCGCGCATGGTGGCGCAGGGCATGCGGGGCATATTGTCAGTTGTATATTTCGAGCGCTTTATAATGTTTGTTTCTGAACAAAAATATGTCATTTATTACCTGTAGGGCACGCGGGCGAAGCCGCAGGCAGAAGCTAGTTATAAATAATATCACAACTGTACACAGTTTTGATAGTAGGTAAATGCTCCTCATTTTTGGAAAAAAGGCCTCTGCTTCCTTCCACCCTATTGAGGACTGAGGAGCAGGATTGAGGTACTCTATGCGCTATTTACTTATTGTAACATTTAAATTATTAGTGATTAAATTACCACACATGTTCTTCGGTAATTCGAAGACAAATTGGAAAAGAATACATGTACCTACTTATTTAGTAACATTAATAGCGTTAGCTGTTATGTTTTTCACAATACAATTAAGTTTACACAAATTTAAATACTGGTATCTTCGTTTTTCTTAAAAACATGTGCAAGTTCAACAGTAAAAAATTTTAAATGATAATGAACGGAGTAAATATAGCCAATGCGAATGAAATACCATCGGCCATCATATTAGTTCAAACCGTCCTCCCTTTTTGTTGGGTTTAAGGTTCCGTACTTAACAAAAACAATGTCTAAGGAAAACTTAAATTGAACACCGGGTAGCTATGTTATGTCATATGACATGTGTATACTTAACACTCTTATTGGGATAATTTTCAGTCATATTATGCGCATACCAAACTCCCAAGGAGCGAAGCTGCGTGCAAAAGGTAGGTGATCACCAGAGCGTCTAGTGTAATCAACGGCCAAAAATAAGTCTCTATCGCGTTTGCGTTACGGGTATCAAATAGTATAAGAATTGTTTGTTGTAAATGCGATCGTGGCGTATTTGTGGTCGTTGTTTACACTAGACGCTCTGATCACCAACTGAAACACGTCCTCGTCCTGCTTGAAATTTTAGCGATGCAGACGTTTATCGACTCAAAGATAAAATGATTGAATAGGTACTTGCTTCTTGGTAAAAAAAGGACCACGTTGGATAAAAGAAAACAAAAATACGGTTGCGATAGAATCGATTTTGCCCGCCAATATAAGATGCTGAATAAATATAACATTATTCATAGCAATAATATACGCAGGTAGAGTCGATTGTGAAAGTATGTACCTACATAATAATTTAGTCTTTCTGTAGCGGTAATCACTTACCAGGTGATCCATTTGCCGTTTGCCTTTTTTTTCTATAAAAAGCATACTTTAATATTTTGGCATTATTTTTTTTCGTAATTATAGTTCACTGATAAATATTGCTGTAAGTAAATTGAAAATGAGCGGTACGAGTAGGTAGGTATAGGCAGGCAAGCAAACCAATTTAATTAAATGATAAGAACTGTTATTTGTACACTATAATCAAAAAGTCATGTTTCTTACGACGTTGCAGTGGTCGGCTTTGTACACCATCATCGGTAAATTATTTAATACTTCTACAAGCAATAAATTATATTATTATTTAATTGAGTTGATAATTGATGAGCAGTTTCACAACAATTACGTACCTGCCTATACGCAAACATCTAAATATTAATATAGAGATGTGAATGTCATATCTGTGAGTTAGGCAAGGATAGTTAATAAATAACGTAAAATTGAAATTTAGTATCTACTAGCTAAGTAAGGTATACTTACCTACGTTCTTTATTCCATACAATCTCACAATAAACACTCACAGTAAGTAAAGTACAAATATGTCATAAGTCCTCTATTATGCGTTCAGAAACCGTAGGTAATGACCATCATTACGACAATCAGTTTTCATCTTCAAAAACCAATACAATTTAAAAATAGGCCTGAAATAAAAAAAAATTGTCCATACAAAACGTCAGCTCGATTATGTTTGTCTATGATTAAAAAAAAACAGCCAAAATCGTGACAGGTTTATTATGCCTCCGGCATCTGAACCCATCTTAATGTACAGTCAGCGTCATATATATGGTGACATCCAAAGTGATCAAATAGTTCGGCACACCATACGATTTGTATGGTGTGCCAAAGTATTTGAGCACTTTGGATGTCACCATATATATGACGCTGACTGTACTTATTATATGTGTGTAGATAAAGTGATGTATGCAACTCTACATAATTAGGCCTTAAAACACACGTGTGATCCTATTATGCAACTTCGGCTTCGCCTTGTTTCATAAAAACACACTTGTATTTTAAGGGGCCTCATTATGTAACAGTTGCATAAACTACTATTGATGACGAGAATCAGCCCATTTTGAAAAGAAAATATTAAAATAGGTATTGTTTCGCAGGTTACTACGAGAGCTGTGCAGTTAACATTGACTTTAAACAATTCCCAGCTCCTGATGGACACAGGTCAGTTCCTTAGGGCTCTTAATATAGTCGCGTGGAGTGGAAACAAAAATACGATAAAGTTAAGAATTAAAGGGAATCTCCATACAAGAAACGAGTTTTTTAGTTTTTTGCTCGATCTTAATATTTTTATAATAGTGTTTAATAGGCAGACAATTGAAATTTTCAGTGTTTATTACCTACTATATACGACCGCTATACATACCTATAAGTAATAAAAAAATAATCTCATAAAAAAATTAAAGGGGTCAACTCCCCATCCCCATTCAAGAGACGTTCAAAAGTTACGATCGAAGCGTTACCTACTTTACTGTGGTAGGGAACCCATTGTAAACGAGTCCGACACTCTCTTGGCCTATTTTACCTCCTAATATTACCTTAGTATGGTTATTTATTTGGGTATTGAATTAACTAGAGAATCACGGTTTATGGGAGCCGATTATCTTTGATCAAAAACAAGTGAATAGGTAGGTATAACATGTCTTCTCTTCTCGGTTTTGATTTTTTTTTCTCATGGATCCCATGACGAATCTAAAAGATACGGTTAGGTAGTAAAAAACTGGAAACAAACAACAAAAAAACCGACTAAATGCGAGTCGAACTTGCGCACGTGTTAGACCTTGCTTCGTGCCGAATTTCAATTCTAGTTCCAGGTTAATGGTGCCTAAGTACCACTTAAAGTTTTAATTTACTTTGATTGACAGACGGACAGACTGTTGAACAACAAAGTGAACCTATAAGAGTCCGTTTTTCATCTTAGAAGCACGGAACCCTTAAAAAAAAATTTAGCAGTTAGTTCCAAGAATAGCCGATAAGGACATACATACCTACTACCTAATTACAGTCTGATGATAGACGAAACGAAATTACCAGTATGGTATTCTCTACCCCGATATCAAAGGAAAGGGAAATAAACATTTTATAAAACATTAAGGCCCACTTGCACAGCTCCGGGTTAACGTATTTAATCCTTGATTAACTAATTCTGTATTAACTAAACTAACCCGTTGTCACGTGCAAGTGGGCCTAAGTAGGTAGGTAAAGAGTTTTTATTTCTAACTTTTTACTTTTTACCTACCATCCAAAACATATTATCAATATTGTTCAGGTTGCAACATATCAAGTAGGAGTGTGACCGTGTAGGTATTTCCTTTAGCATTCAGACTCCTGGGGGACGATTTTGCAAATCACACCTATAAAAATACAATTCGAAAGTGGAGAAAAACTGTCTTAAATTTAATATTTTAGACTTTAGACTAGGGGAAAATAAGCGTTTCAATTAAATGTAACATCTGCTCCAAAATTCTATTCAAGCCGCAGTTTCGGAACAATACACGGATTTCTATCTCTTTCGAGTGGCATTTTCACAAGTGTGATTTGTAATATCGAGCCCCTGTCTGTCGTCCTAGTGGCTCATTTTGCATGCGACCTACTTCGAAGCTAACGAACCTTCCCGACTCACAGATGCGGCGTGTGCCCGACGTACGAGCAAAAGATATGCGCGTTCGATCAAAACACCAACGCCACCTATATCTTCGACAACCACTGCATAATGGACCTGATGAACTGCATGGAGGGAACTGGTTCGTTCAATCGCGTTGTTTTTCAATTATTCAGAAAAATTCTGAAATGGGAGTCGGCTGGGAAACCGGATGAGACTGCGTAGAACCGGGCAAAGTAACGTGAAAATGAATGATAACAGAGGGTCGAGCACGAATTTTCGAAACCTGCGTAACGTTAAGGTTATAGTATCGAGATCGAGAAACCTCATAGTAAATTTTAGTTCCAATTACGCTCACGGGCGGGCACTGTTCCAAACGTCATACAAACTCGGATAACGTTTACTATTCGATTTTACGTGACGCAGGTTTCGAATATTCGTACTCGGACCTCTGGCCCCTATTTCACCAACTTTACAAATGTCACTTTACAATGACATTTCATTGCCAATATGAACTGCGCTAAAACAAAAGCTTTTCATGTCAGCAATTGACACCGAATTGTCATTGTAAACTGAAACTGACATTTACAAAGTTGGTGAAATAAGGGCCAGAGAGTCGAGCACGAAGTTTTCGAATTCTCGTAACGTCATCGAGAAATTTGAATGACGTTTGGAACAGCGCCCGCCCATGAGCGTATTAGGAACTAAAGTTTCTTGAGTTAGATACGATTACCCAGTTACCCAGGATTCGAAAACGTAAGGTAGGGTACTAATAATTCCTATGCTGGCACTGGCAACGGTTTTTTTTCGGGTAGTTTGCAAATGATTGAGTACCTACTTTTGCTAGTTCCGCTTCGCCCATATTGTCTCATTGTAACAAGATGTTACAAGTAGATCAGCCCCCTATCCCACAAAAATTACAAGTCCTACAACTATGTTAAACTAGCTGTTGCCCGCGACACATCGTCTGCGTATAGTGCGTTCATCATTATCCCGCGGGAATTATGGAATTTTCTAGGATAAAAAGTTGCCTATGCGTAATTTTGAGGTTTAAGCTATAAAACTGTGAAATTTAATAAAAATCGTCTCAGCAGTTTTTGCGTGAAAGAGTTACAAACATCTATACATTCATCCTCACAAACTTTCGCGTTAAGGATCGTAGCACTTTTCAATTCAATTCAATTTTTGGGATAATAATGGCCCCATCGATCAGTGCGATGATTCCGCCAATGTCGAGGTTGGATAAGACACTGCCAAACGACCTCTGGTCTTGTACGGTAAAGTTGCCCGTGTTCGGTAAAATACCAGCCACAACCACTGCAAAACAAAAAAAAAACAACTACACCAACCACCACAGAACGACACACACAAAAACCAACTAAGAACCAAAACTATTCGGGTAGGTATATAATACAGGAAACAGGAGTACGTATGAAGGGGAGAACAAGTAATATTAGGGACTACTGAGGAGACTTTGAAGTTGCTTCATAATTTTATGTTGTTTTTGGATAAAAATGAATCCAATATGCTACATAAGGGGGAGAAAACCAGGGTTAAAAGGAAGTTAATATTAATAGGACGACTAATGTTTCGGGGTAACAGATCATACAGAGGAACACATATTTTGGGACATTCCAAGAATATATGTTCCAAAGTGCCTTCGCCCAATCCACATTCGCATATTGAGCTGTCTCTAATTCTAAGTTTAGCCAAAAATACCGGAGAGCAGAAGTGACCCAGGCGCAGTCTTATTATTGTCGAAGTGTTGACCTTACTAAAGTGTCTATTTTTAAAAAACCATGGTCTTGAAGGAAGGTCTGGCTGCAATCTACCATAGTGTCTTCCCTTGGTCTGTTGTGATCTGTGCCACAAATTATTCCAGTTCACAAATAATTGAGGTCGAACCTCGGATCTTAAATCCCGGCTGAAACTCCTGTCATAAGAATTGGTTCCCAACTGAATAGCATCCCTTGCACATTGATCAACTACTTCGTTACCCATAATGCCGCTGTGGCTGGGAATCCATGCGAGAACCACCTGAAGATTATTCTGTTGGCAATCTCTTAGTTTCTCCTTAATTTTTAACGTTAGATAGAAGTTATCTTTAGAATGAAAAGGCAGTTTCACTAGATCCTGTAAACAGCTCAAGGAATCCGATAAGATAATTGTCCTATCAAGTTGATGAGATTTTATGTAGGATATTGCTTCATATAAAGCAACAGCCTCTCCGGTAAACACAGAATACTGAGCTGGACACTTAAAACTTAAGATAGTTCGGCA
This sequence comes from Clepsis dumicolana, assembly GCA_963691665.1. Taxonomy (NCBI): domain Eukaryota; kingdom Metazoa; phylum Arthropoda; class Insecta; order Lepidoptera; family Tortricidae; genus Clepsis; species Clepsis dumicolana. Next base: position 31,528,787 of record OY829505.1, on the reverse strand, counting down.
ATGGGGAACCCAGACCGCTGACCCGACATTTGTGTCCCCAGAACATTTAGAGGCATCGGTAAATATCCTGATCCACCCGGACCAATTTCTATCCATAATTTCATTAAACTCAGCATTAGCGAGGGGAGATTTTTTATGTATTCCCAAGTCAAAAACTATAGAAGGTTGAAAAATTAGAGTTTCATATTCAAAACAAAAGATAGGGTTTTTACTAAAGCGAAAGATGGGAACAGATTTAACTTTATTAAATGAATTAACAAGAGGAGGCAAATCTTTATGGGCCCAGTAATTGGAGGAAGTCGAAAGGTTGGACAAAACTTTAATTTTTCGGTTAACAGGATGGGAAGGGAATTGGGTTACATTTAAAAAGAATCTATCGGCCAAATATTGTCTGCGTAGAAAAAGTGGTGGATCAAGGCATTCCACCTGTAGTGCATTTATCGGGGAGGATTTCATGGCACCAGCTATAATTCGAAGACCCCTAGCCTGCATTCTGTCAAGTTTTGCCAGAGCTAGCTTGCTGCAAGGCTCTAATATAAAGCTGCCATAGTCGAAGTGACTCCGAACTATAGCATTATATAATATCTTTTGACTATATGGGTGGCTTCCCCATCTCACACCAGAAAGAGACCGCATTATATTTAAACTCTTTTCACATTTATTAGCTATGTAACCTAAGTGATGTACCCCAGTCAATTTCGAGTCAAGGAAAATACCAAGAAATTTAACCTTGTCCAAAATATTAATACGCTGATGTTCTACTGAGATAGTTACTGAAGGCACACTTCTTTTACGAGAAAAAACCACAGCATTACACTTAGGGACCGATAACGCCAAACCGTGTCGATCTAACCATTCATTTAGATATGAAAGAGCCGAATTAAGTCTCGTCGAACAGTCTTCAATATAAGGGGAGTGACTATACAACACTATATCGTCAGCATACTGCAAAATATTGCAAAAACAGCTAACCGACAACTCTAAGTCAGACGTATAAAGGCTGTACAGTAACGGGCTTAGGACTGAGCCTTGGGGAAGACCCTTCCATACGGGACGAGAGGGGAGAATAGTACCATTCACACGAACAAAGATATAACGAGCCATGTATAGATTACATATGATGTTTGTCAGCCTCAACGGAATACTCAGCTGGAGCATTTTCTGCCTGAGTATGGAGAGATTGACGTTATCATATGCAGAACATATGTCTAGAAATACACCCACTAGACTTTCATTCTTGCTGAAGGCTATACGAATATCAGTCGTTAATATGCTGAGACTATCCAAGGTTCCCATCCCTCTTCGAAAACCAAACTGAGAATTAGCAAGAATATTTCGGGTCTCTAATATCCATTCAAGCCGATTTTTGATCAGATGTTCCATAATTTTTGCTAGGACCGATGAAAGCGCTATAGGGCGATAAGAAGATGGATCATTCGGATCTTTACCAGGCTTAAGAATCGGTATAACTATCTGGGATTTCCAAGCGTCCGGTACCATTCCATTAATAAAGATCTGGTTTAACAATTTTAAAAAGTAAACTTTAGCCGCACGTGACATGTTAATTAAAAAAGAATAAGGGATACCGTCAATCCCCGGGGAAGAATCTTTGAGGTTATCCAATGCACACAAAAGCTCGCAGAAGGAAAAAGGCTCATCCATACTGTCCAAAAGAGGCAGAGAGTGAGGAGTTGGAACGGGAAATAGATCCTCGGCCGGTACGAAGGGAGGTGACAATCTATCCAGAAACTCTGGCAACCATGAATCTGTATTATTAGATGTTGCATTACTATCAGAACTCGTACCCCGACGAAAAGCTTTCACTCTACTCCAAACTAGAGACGGAGGAGATCTGGGAGACAGTGATTCACAAAAGTTAGCCCATCCCTGAGTTTTTTTTTTTGACAGCATTCTTTTCGACTTCGCCAGGGTCTTCTTGAATGAAATATAACTGTCCATCGTGAGATTATTAGCGTATGTAGATTCGGCAAGATTTCGCTCATGAATGATTTTGGTACACTCTGAATCCCACCAAGGAGGCGAGGGAATTTTATTGCGAGCAGTATTTTTGAGAGGGATGGCAGAATCAGCCGATTTAATAATTAGATCAACAAACTTTGAATACAATTCTAGGAAGTTCTCACCCCCAGGCTCATCCAGATCTCTGCAGATCTCATCATCCATAGTGCTAGAAAATTTACCCCAATCCGCCTGGGCGGTTCTGTATTTTAGAAGGGGAGAGGAAACTGTAGGAGAAGGGGAGGAATTTAGGATAGTGGAAAGGATGGGGTAATGATCACTGCCAAACGAGTGACTGAGTACCTTCCAGTTAAAAGAGGGTACCAAGTTTGAAGAGACAAGAGTCAGGTCCAGTGCACTAGAATTTTGAAGAGGAGAGGTTCTTCTTGTAGGAGAGCCATCATTTAAAACACATAAACTAAAATCATCAAGAATATCAAGCAAAGCAGATGAATTCAAATCACAAGTGGGAGAGCCCCATAAGGTGTGTTTGCAGTTAAAGTCTCCTAGGATAATATAGGGACCTGGCACATTAGAAAGAATAGAATTAAATTCTGATAGTAAAACTAAACTTGGGTGAGGAATGTAAACTGAAATAAATGAAAGATTTAATATTTTTACAGCAATAATATTAATACCGGGACTATGATTAGGATCGTAGCACTTGTAATTGGTGTTGTTTAGTGGCAGATGTCAGAGTACAATTAATAATAATTAGATGAGTGCATACGTAAGATACTCATCTGACGTTGAAGACGTGTAGCTCAGAGGAATTGTCAACGGTCAATAAGAATGGACTTTTTTGATTGTCAGTTAAAGTTAAATGTCTTCCGACCGTAATGTCGGGCAAAACGAATGAAAAGGCGTTTGTAGCTTGACACTTTAAGCACCTTGTCCCATTAACACGTTTGTCAATCATCACAAAATAAAAACTAATATTTAATATTAGTAATTACTAATTAGAATCTAGCTTTAGGTACAAAAGTGACAAGTTAGCTTTGACCGCTTTTGACGCTGACTGTACAGGAACTTTGAAAAGGTCTTTTGTCTTTGCAGATTTCTCGCTTCTGAACTATGAGCATTGCTTGTACTTTGGTAACTTCGCTTACGTTCACGGCTTTAAGTACGAGGATAAGGACTACGACGAATCCCACATTATCATGCAGGGCAGCCATAAAAACCCAGATTTCGTTTGAAAACATTAAACCATTTATTGTTGTCGTACTCATTTTTGACTCCTATACCTACAGGCACGGTAAACTACTCTGTTGGCACCCTCCAACGATATTCATCATTAAGGCAAGGAGAATAAAATCTCAATTGCGAGAGTCCAAACCGTGTTACTAGTTTATTCACGATGCCACCGGGAATAGGTCTGCCGAATGCCAATGATTTAAATTCAAGTGCCGCTAGTGGGGAAGTTTACCATATTACAGACATAAGTGGGCGATCGACGCCATTTTGTTAAGAGCGGCCTTTTTCAACCTGTGGGTCGCGACCTCATAAGAGGTCGCAGTTAATACCTATACAAAGAGGTGAGATGTCGCGAAAGAATGTCAATTCTTACATATAAAAGGATGAAAAATACTGGTCTAGAGCTAGGCTAGTGTATTAAAATTCGTTTCTTAACCTATTTACTTTCGCGATCCCTAAACTTGAGAAAAATTCTTTAAGACAGCCTTTTGTTCCACAGGCGAATTTAGCTAATCGTGTATTTAGTAATTTTAGTATGTATCATATACCTACATACAGGAGGGTGGACTATTTAGGTGGGTCAGTGTGGCGAACTAAGAAACTATAAGACAGAGAAATATGTTCTAAGAAAAACATGTAATCGATTTCAGTGACAAAATCCTAGATTAAAAGAAAAAACTCCGCAAAAAAAGATCCGTTTAGCTTTACAAGTTTTTTTTTATACTACAAAGAAGGCCAACGACCAAGTGGGTCACCTGATGGTAAGGGATCACCACTGTCCATAGACACCCACAACCCTGGGTGGGTTGCAGATTCGTTGCCAACCCAGAAAACTAAGATGAAATGCCTCTTGTGCCCGTAATTACACCGGCTGAACAACATTGTTATAGCTGAACAACTTATTTATGTTTGTCTATGTCAGTAATTTTTCCAGTCACTAAAATCGATGGCATGGTTCCTTAGAACATATTTCTCATCTCTTATAGTTATAGTTTCTTAGTTCGCGATACTGAGTCTAAACATAAATCACATGTACAAATGATATGTGTATATAGGTAACTATACTACGATGATTATGATCTTGCATAAATGTGTCAACCGTTAAAACATAGTGAAATAAAAACGGATCACTCACGTATATAAGTCGAGTTTAGCCCGACATGTTTCGGACTAATCCGTTCCGTTAAAACATATTAATTGTATAATATCTAATTACTTAAACCTTACACAATGAAACTTTGTTTTCTAGATATTAAATATGGAGGGTAAATTTAAGATACTTATAATATTTTCTATCAGTATGAGTAGTGTTATTCTTACTAAAATTACTAAAAATAGTTAAGCACAATTACGTATGAAATAACATGATAGGCTATTGAATGGACTGAACTCAGAAAATTTCATATTAAAACGTATGAAGTTATGCAAGTGGTCGAATCTCGCACAATTTATTTGTATTAGGTACTTGTGGATTTTACGAGTATCAATCCAACCAACAGACTTTATACATTTTTGAAATACTTATTATTATTTGATAAATGTAAAAAGTACAACTTTAATATTAATTAATATTTGACTTTTTTTAATTACATGAAGTACACAAAATTAATATGTCTTAATAACTTGACTTGTCTTTAAATAAATTTTAATTTTTTTTTTAAATAAAAATCTTGTCTTGTAAGTCTTGATACTTAACAGCGTTTATAGACGACACATTCAAGTTAGGTGCAAAACAATAAAAAGCCAGATTTTAATTTCAAAATTAGGTAGGTACAGTCAAGGAATTTAATTCCCTACCCATTTCGTTGAAATGTTGTTAGACATTCGCTGTGCATTAAGGTCGAAAATGTCAACGCAAACGCGACATGTCAAAGCAACGTCGTGTTCTATCTAGCTCTTATGGTGACAGTTTGCTATACGATATTAAACCATAGGTGGGTTGGAAATTAAATTCCTTGACTGTACATGTTAATCTTAAACTACTCTAAAATTAAAAGAATTGTCCTAACTATGAACTGTATTTACTGCAGTAATCGATTATGGCTCAATCTCTCAACAACAATTATTCACTTATCTTTTATCTTAAATATACATTTAGGTAATTATACCAGCGAATCTTTTTAAGTTGGTTTTTAAGTTAACGACTCCTATTTCACCAATGTGACGGGCTACAGTTAACAATGATATTCGGTCTACCTTCGTAGCCAATACGAGGCGCGCTAAAATTGAATATTTTCAAGTCAGCGATTTACTCCGAATTTTCGTTGTCATTTGACATTTGTGACGTCGGTGAAAAAGGGGTTGGAGGTTATTCAATTCGTTGTCTCTAAATGAAAATAACTTGGCCAGCCGTCGTGCAAGAAAATGTGTACCTTAACTTTTATCAAAGAAAAACCACTCACTTAAACCTACGTACAGCCCGGCAGTGACTTATCTGGTAAGCAGACGTGTTACCCGGTCCGTCGGAACAGCACTCACACGCGTTACTATAACATGAAGACACGAAACGGTACGAATGAGGTCCATCAGCTACAACTGCGTAAGCTGACTCCCCGAGGAGTCGGCCGCGACTTAGGGCGTACTCACACGTGCCACGTGGCACGTGTGAAACCGGCCTAAGCCAAGTACATGGGCTAGGTGACGGCCATGTGCCCGAGCCGCTTGTAGTCGATCTTGTCAAGCTGGACCAGCGGCCGCAGCTGGTCCGCGAACGCGCGCATATCTTCCGCGATCGCGTCTTGCCCTTGCGGCGCCAACACCTAAAAACAAGTCTCTTGTTAAAAAAATTATTCAATACAAGCTTCTTGCTGACTGTATCTGTTGTTGAAAGCATTTGCATTGATATCGAAATAAAATGTGTAGGTATAAAACATTTCATGTATCTGCTGTTGACCATTGAGGAGTTACTTTATCTGCTTCTGGCTATACAAAATCAAAGAAACTCAACAGGGTTGCGTCTCTTTCCACTTCCCAGCTACATCTTTAGATCAGCTCCATGTCCTAATAACATTACATCGTCATCGGATTTAAACATGCTGTCAAAATTTCAGCTCAATCGGAAACCTTGTAAGATTTAATTACTGACTTACATAGTAGTTACAAAAGCTTGTACAATTGTTGGTACTTATTTGAGATCATGGCCATCATGGGACCACAAGGACCTGCCAGGCTTATTGCGTAACGAGCGCACACGATCACAATCGCATTCATAATTTCTTATTGTCAAACTGCATAAGATCATGCATCAGCCTCCAGACATTTGAAAGAAACAAGAAACTGTAGACTATTACGGACAAATTTTAGCCACATTTAATATAATTGACAACATTTCATATTTTTGAGACTATAATTTGACTAATTGCCTGTATTCTACTTTGAAAGAGGAGCAAACCTACGGTTTTAAATTTTCATTAGGATTTGTAATTAATTTATTAAAAGGTACTTATTCCAAAAGGACGTAACTCCGAAACTACGCTAGGATGGATCAATTGTCTTTGTCTTGTCATGATCAAAAAACAAACCAAGATGTTAAATTTAGCTGACATTGTCAAACCTACGTGTGATTGTTGCTTATTTTTTTTTTCGTGAAAAAGGCAAAAGTATTACACCCATTCTTGCGTAGTTTTGGTAGAATTGGTAATTTTATTTTATTCTCTTGTATTAAAAAAAAATAAGTAACATTAAATTTTTATAAATATAGTGGTGTGTTCAGGAGGCAAAGCCCTTTCGATACCTATATTAATTTCCAGGTGTGAAAAATATGAAATGTTGTCAATTATGAATAATAGATGTACTTACAGATAGCTCAACAAGATAGCTTTGTGAGATGGGCTCTGGGGGCATTGAAGAACTCTGTGATATCTTGAACACTTTTGCCACTGTGATCTTCATCCTTCCTTTTCTGAACATATAACCTGCAAATAGTATCTATAGTAATCGTGTGGTAACATGAAATTATGTCAAGTACTCAAATACAAAAGAAGCCAGTAAGGAAGGCAGGTAGAACATAGGAAGATTTACTTTTACTCTCAAAACCAGCGCAATCAGTAGTAACAGAACAGTACAATAGTACGGGAAGTAGTGGCATCCAATGTATGGGAGGTGCAAATTTTGGTATCGGATGAATTCACTTGGCACAGTTGTATCCTAGGTCAAACTGAGCTGATTTAGCCCGGTAGCCATCCATTTCCCCCCGGGGGGTAGGGAGAGGGGGCATTCAAAGTTGCACGCCGCCGCGCTTTAGAAAAAAAATCATATCGGCTTCTATTTACCTATCTCAAGTGTAGTATCAATTTCTGATAAACCGGACATGAGGAATTCATTTTTGAGATATTTCATGTACAGTTTCATAGAAAAAAATGAAAATATTGACGAACTTATCAAAATCGGTTTGCCAATTTTTTTATTCAACTATCAGTATCATTAAAAATAGTGAATACTGTGCAAAATAAAAAATACTGTCTTAAAGGAAATTTATCTAGCTTTAAAACAATGCATACTTTACTATGTATAGCTATCATACGTTTATCTGAAAAAAATCGGACATGGTACGCGGCGGCCTCGCGCCGTAAGTTATACCGTATTATACGAAGCCGCGCTTTAGATAAAAGAGAATATATCGACTTCTATTTACCTAATAACTCGAGTGTGGCACCAGCATCTGATAAATCGGACATGAGGAATTCATTTTTGAGACATTTCATGTATAGTTTCATAGAAAAAAATGAAAATATTGACGAACGTATCAAAATCGGTTTGCTAATTTTTTTATTCAAATATCAGTATTAAGACTGAATTTAGTGCAAAAAATAAATACGATCTTAAAGGATATTTATCTAACTTTTCAGAAACATTTACTTTACAATGTATAGTTATCATTCGTGTACCCGAAAAAAAATCTGACATGGTACGCGGCGGCACCTTCGCCGTTAGTTTTATAGGTTCGCCGCCGCGCTTAGGATCAAAAATCATATCGGTACACGGCGGTGCCTACGAATTATTCCAATCGTCTAGTATCACCATAATTTGTAGAAAGTATTGATTGGTTTTTCATGCAAAATTTATAGAATACAACTTAGCTTAGCTATATTGACTATCGCATCAATAACACTACCTATTTTTATATTTCTATTGGTTTAATTTGAACTACATATTCCACCACAGTGGCACAATTCGGTTTATGCTAATTGCTTTTTTTTGGCAGCTGCACCTACCACCGCACCGTGACTTGTACTTGCACCGAATTAGCTCCCGACAAGCGGTAGCAGCAACGGGTGCAGTAGTCCAGTTTGGTTTCCACTCATTTGATTTTAATACCCATCGCCAATCCGCTGGACTGGGATGATTTTGACGTGGTACCAGATGGCACCCTAGCTTGGCCTCAAACGTGCACACCCTGGTAAATAGCCCTGAGGAGGTGTTCAAAGATAGATAATAATACTTAGCTGTATTATATTTTAACCAAAAATATAGAATACTGCAATACTTACCTGATTAACATTTCAGATCTAGCCAGTGCACATCTTTGAATGAGTGCAGGATGGAGCTGTTCTCAAAAAAAGACCGACATCTGGAGAATATTCCGCCGATGGAAGCCAGTTTTGAGCAACACCTCCGTAGAGCTATTTACCAGGGTGTGCACGTTTGGGGCCAAGCTATGGAGCCACGTCAAAATCTTCCCAGTCCAGCGGATTGGGGATGGGTATTAAAATCAGATGAGTGGAAACCAAATTGGACTACTGCACCTGTTGCTGCTACCGCTTGTCGGGAGCTAATTCGGTGCAAGTACAAGTCACGGTGCGGTGTTAGGTGCAGCTAACAAAAAAAACATTTAGCATATACCGAATTATGCCACTGTGGTGGAATATGTAGTTCAAATTAAACCAATAGAAATATAAAAAGTTCAATATTTCAAAAACGGGTGAACCGATTTCAATGAAACTTAGCTAAGAACCATCTCGATTAAACTAGCTTTCTATTGAAAAAAACCGCATTGAAATCGGTAAACCCGTTTGGGAGCTATGATGCCACAGACAGATACACAGATACACATTTCAAACTTATAAAATCACTCTTTTTCGTCGGGGGTTAAAAATAGGTAGTATTATTGATGCGACAGTCAATATAGCTAAGTAGTATTCTATATATTTTGCGTGAAAAACAAACCAACAAATCATGGTGATACTAGAAGATTAGAATAATTCGTAGGCACCGCCGCGAACCGATATGATTTTTTATCCTAAGCGCGGCGGCGAACCTATAAAACGGACGGCGAAGGTGCCGCCGCGTATCATGTCCGATTTTTTTTCAGTTACACGTATGATAACTGTACATTGTAAAGTACATGTTTTTGAAAAGGTAGATAAATTTCCTTTCCTTAAAATACTGATATTTGAATAAAAAAATTAGCAAACCGATTTTGATACGTTCGTCAATATTTTAATTTTTTTCTATGAAACTATACATGAAATGTCTCAAAAATTAATTCCCCATGTTCGATTTATCAGATGCCAGTGCCAAACTCAAGTTATTAGGTAAATAGAAGTCGATGTATTCTCTTTTATCTAATGCGCGGCGGCGTATAACACGGTGTATATATAACTAACGGCGCGAGGTCTGATTTTTTTTTCAGATAGATGTATGATGGCTATACATAATAAAGTATGCATCGTTTTAAAGCTAGATAAATTTTCTTTAAGATAGTATTTTTTATTCTGCACAATATTCACTATTTTTAAAGATACTGATAGTTGAATAAAAAAATTAGCAAACCGATTTTGATGTGTTCATCAATATTTTCATTTTTTTCTATGACACTATACATAAAATGTCTCAGAAATGAATTCCTCATGTCCGGTTTATCGGAAAATGACACCACACTTGAGATGGTAGGTAAATAGAAGCCGATATGTTTTTTTTTCTAAAGCGCAGCGGCGTGTAACTTTGAATGCCCCTCCTCCCTACCCCCCCGGGGGTAGTGGATGGCTAAAGGGCTAAATCAGCTCAGTTTGACCTAGGATACAACTGTGCCAAGTGAATCCATCCAATACCAAAATTTGCACTCTATGCCACTACTTCCCATACTACAATTAGTCTGCAATCTAAAAATCATGATGAAGTGTTCCTTCTAATATTGTCATAAATGCAGGATTACTTTGTTGGCTTCTTACCAGCTTCTTAAGCTGTCACACAAATTTGGTCTGCACATAGGCTTTGAACTGGGAAGGGATAGGATAAATTTTATTCGAAAAATCCTGCTGCTGAAGAGTGATAACCAAATTGTTGGCAAACAAAGATGCGGACAAGACAAACCTTTAACACTATATTCGAACTCGATTCTGCAACCAAGTTCATTGAGAAATTCGATGAGCATTCCATTGCAGGCTATATCGAGGCTGGAGCGCACAACAGTGGGACGAGTCTTGTCTCCCAAGTCGGGCTGACCTATGTAGCGGAGTTGGTATGGCATGTCTCGAGCATCCAAGGCTTTCCGGACTCGCAACATGAGCGGGGCTGACTGCAAATATGTATTGAGAATAAATTCTTAACAACTAATTCTGTACCCAATATAACACTTTTTTATTATAAGCTAAACAAGCACCTGCTAGTCTTACTTATTATTAGTAGGACTTCATATGTCTTTACGTATGACAGCTGCATAAAACATGCCCATGATTGGAGAATATAAGCATTAAAGGGAAAGTTTAAAATAGTGTGAAGTGAATATTTAATATGGCTCAACAGGAATCACAAACAAACTCACAATAAGTGTTTCCAATCCTACCTGCTGATTGGGGTCGCGAAGACTGAAACAGACCTCCTGGTCATCAAATGTTTCCGGGCCGGCATCAACATTGTCGCACAAGCCTCGCAGCCGATGCAGCAGAACCTCCACAGCTGAATCCAATACTGAGCCCTGGTTCATAAATATGAGAGTGAATTGAATGAAAATGTGAATTCAAAGATTTCATCTGTTATCTGGCAACAGTTAATAACAAAGTCGGAACCGGAAAATACGACTATATTTTATACATGAAGCCAGAAAGTTAAGCAAGATGGGTATGAATTAATATCACCTAGAGGTACTATTTTGCTATTGTTATTGATGCAGCTGAATAAAAGGTCATGCTGGTTGACGTCACCTTCACAATATATTTCTAATTGCACATTTACTTACCTGTAATAAATATTCTTGGTTAGGGATGATATTGGCCTTCAGTGCTTGGCTGAGGCTGTCCGTAGCAGTGATGGGAGCTGCATTTGCAGCGGACATTGTTGCAGTTATATCAGCAACAGCTAATGAATGAATTACAGAACCATTTCCATCGAATTAAAAATAATCAAAACGAACGTGTGCATTCACAAAATGTACAAAAAAACTTGAATGAAGAATTGAAGAATGACTGAATGACATAAATAAAATATGATGACAAATATGACAATGGTACACCCGCAGTGGTAAAAAAAGGAACTAATTTAGTATGCACGTTTGACTTTTACTCATAGGCCGAAGCGCCACTCTCGTAATTCTCGTTCGCGTAATAATAACCACAGATTATGTAATTTATAACTGAAAGCAGTTAAAAGCTGGCTATGATCTGGAGCGATGTTGAATTTGTGTCGTTGAGTATAATTTTTCGTACAAACCATTGTACCAACCTAGACACAAACATTACTGTAGTAGCAGAAAGATATTGTGGCGCATGGTTGGAAGTGTAAAGTTTTACTTTTATGCTCTGTGTGAATTGTCTGTGGAGTGCAAAAAGAAAGAAATTAGCCCCAAGTTCGGGTCGTATCGTCCCGCTCACTCTCGTGTTGAATAATATTAGCTTGAGCGAGACGGCACGATATGAAGTTCGAATTTTGCAAAAATAAACCAAAAACAACAGACATGGCTGTATAGACTTAGTTTCCTTTGAATATCCCTAAAAAAACAGAAATGGAAACAATCTTCCCTTGTTTACTCAGACTAATGAAGTCAGGAATTTGGCGGGAAACCGATGAGAGTGGATCGTGTCGTTAATTGAATCTTAGTTTCTGTGCTTACTGTTGTTTGTGGATAATAAAGATAGTGTGTTATACAAAAAAATTACGTGACAGTGCCCAGCAAATGAAGAATTCAAGTGAAAACGCGTATTCCCTCTGTTTGTGACCCCCAAATATCCGCCAGCTGCTGCTCGCCGTAGCTCGCCGTAAAGTACACTATCGCTTTACGGAAAGCATGAGCAGCTGACAGGACGTCACTAGGACAGACTGACACAACTCTGACGGTGACAAGACTTTAATATACAGAAATTTACAAAACACATCAGACGTGGCTGTATGGACTCAGTTCCTTTGCCTATCCCTTATGGGATGAATAAAAAAAAAATAGTAATAATGAAGTCAACTTGTTTACCACTTGTCCGCTGTTTACCTATATACTTACTTTACTCTTTGCCGCTTTCGAACTTGTTTTAAATCAACACAAATCAAAATGGATATCCACGGAAGTGAATTTTACAGAAATATAAGACTAGCCTCAGATAGAGTCAATCATAGTGTGGCGAGCACTACAGACCTGCCGAGGTTTTACATGCCCGGTGAGGTTATAACTGGCACGCAAGATTTCATGCGGTATGTTTTATTGCATTTTTGTTTACTATTCGGAGAATATTTCAGACTACAAATTATTAAAAACTGCATTTGTTGTTTGGGTGGACGTTATTTTTTTTGCACTGTCTATAAAGCACTAAGGTAGTTTGTAAAATTATAACTTCATATTTTCACTTGTTGATTTCCAGTGGCCACGGTACGTCGACGGTTGGCGATAACTTGGTGTCTTCAGTGGCTGGTGTTCTGCAGAAAGTGAACAAGCTGATCTGCGTGCAGCCGGTACGAAGCCGGTACGTGGGTGAGATTGGCGACGTTGTGGTCGGAAGGGTGGTGGAAGTACAGCAGAGGCGCTGGAAGATCGAAACAAACTCGCGGCTGGATTCCATATTGCAGCTTTCTGCTGTAAATTTACCTGGAGGTGAACTGGTAAGGAGATGGTGCTTTTTTCTAATGCCTTGTTTTCATATTTGAAGTCCTAAGCATACAATGTAATCAAAGATCCATGAGCAAGCATGTCAGTAAATAGAATAAGATCTAAAATACCAAGTAAACACTTACAATTATATAATACAATTAAAATATTTACTAATTAAATCTTGGGATTTACCTAGTAAAGTTTTGGTTGTCTGCAAGAGATCGCTTTTAAGTGATCAGACTGGCTATTGTCTACCTTACATTTTTTTCGTAATCTCCTTGTACTGTTTTATGGTGTTCAATAAAGAATATTTGTATTGTATTGTTAAACTACACATACCTACCTACATACACATGCACCCTAGTATTTACATCAGGCACAACACTTAAATGGTATTATAGATTTTAATTCAATTCAATTCAATTATTTACTCCCTGACATGCATGCTGGATGCCCCTATAATTGTGACATATGGTCCTAAGAGAATATTAAAGCAGGAGGCAATAATGAATAAACAGAAACAGATCAGCAAGTCATCCAATGTCTGATGATGCAATGCAATGTACAAATAGGTACTAATTTATTAGACACCTTTCTAGAGCCCCTGTCTCCAGATGGAGACAGGGGCTCTACCTTTAACCCATCATATGCGGGAAGTAAAAACTGCATTCAAGTCTCTTTTATTTTTTAATACCTTCTAATTTTGGAGATTGCAAAAAAATAGACAAAGATTGCCTTAAATTTGGCTCGGATCCATGACAGCTTATGAGGGGTTAAGCTGTCATATTCACATACTCAAGCCTCATTAAAATATAGAAAAAAGTGTGAGTTAAGTTTTATTTTTGGTAAACTTAAAAGTGAACTTGAAATTGGATATGATATTTAAATAATTTGTGGTTATAGAGGCGCAGGTCAACAGAAGATGCACAGTTGATGCGCAAGCACCTCCAGGAAGGCGACCTCATCAGTGCTGAGGTCCAGAGTGTTTATCATGATGGCTCACTTTCATTGCATACTAGGAGTTTGAAATATGGCAAGGTAATACCTAATAATAAAGAATAAATAATTATTATGGGACAATTGATCTAGTCCCAAAAACTAAGCAGAGATTGTGATATGATTAACTAACTTTTGCCTGCGACTTTGCATGCTCATAAACCCCATTTATTTTCTATCTTAGTTCTTGTCTACATCATAAAGGTCACCTCTATGCAAAATTTCAGCTTTCTATTGCCAAGAGTTGTGGCTGTGTAATATAAATACATACATAAATACAAATTAAAAGTCCAAATTTTCATAGCAGGAGTCTATGCCACTTGAGCCACACACCCTCATCAATATCCTGGGAGAAATAGTTGTATTTCTGTTTGTCTTATGGCGGGGACTCTGCCCCCTCTTTGCTTGCTGCAGCGAAGTGGTTGCTATCTATCAATTTCCCAGAGGATATTTACTGACTTTGAAGACTTCACTTAGCTTCATAATCGTAACATAAAAAAAATCATACAAAATTTTACACCTCTTTAAGAGTGGAATGTCTCTGATTTTTATAGCCTATCTATAGTCTGACCTCAGATGTCGTCAACGCGTTAGTAAATGATGCAGCCAGATCTATTCAGTTTTTTTACATGAGCGCGGCCAAATAATCAGACAGAAAAAAACTTATACTTATTCTAGGCAAATAAAGAATTATTATTATACTATTATTATTTTGTTTTGATAGATCATAAGGCCCCGTAATTTTTTTTTGTAAATATCGTCATAATAGGAAGGACTACGAATTAGTCCGAAACCGAAATCCGTTTTTATTTCATTAAAATATCTTCATACTACAGAGTTTCGTCTCTTTTCTGCTTTATTATACAGATAAGAAAAAAAAACAAAATCATAACACTAAAATAAAATACAGAAACTGAAACTTGAACTTATGTCTTATTTTAGAATATGTTTACTTATTTCTTAGCTCACCCAAGGCACTCTCGTGAAGGTGTTCCCATCCTTCATACAACGCCGGAAAAATCACTTTCACAACCTGCCCTGCGGCATATCAGTGATCATAGGTAACAACGGTTACATATGGATCAGCCCGCTGCATCAAAATATCATGGTTGAGGAGAACAAAGAAGAGATTCAGAACGACGAGTTACAGGTTGGTTTTGCTATTATTAGATATAATTATTATTGTTTCTCTCGATCAGCATACATAACAACAGTAGCAACTAAAATAAATGTAAACGGCGGCGGCATCAGGTTTGTGAGGCCCTGCTGGCGCTGTATGTGCACAGGGTTGTTACCCCATTGCCGAGCGATCTCATGTTATCCGCACCAGGCGCCATGTTTGCGAGGCCCCGCGGGCGCGAGGCCTAGCCCTAGCGCCGCCTCTGCCACACAAAGTAAATTTACGTGTGGTACCTACCTTGGTGGTATTTATACCACCTAAATAATATGTCGGATCTATACAATGCAACACCTATATATTTATATACATATTCGATTCTATACGTTAAGGGCGTGCAAGCAAAAATTGCCGAAATTTCGTGTTATTCATTTCGTATCCAGTCACTGGATTGTTAAACCTAATTTTTCAAACTCAGATATGTGATAGAATAGAACGGTCTCTCCGCAACATTTCTGTTATTTTAAAATAGTCAAAATGTTAGCTTAGATTTAATTGTGGTTTTTTTTCATGTAAGTCGAAAAAAGAATGAATCGGTAACTGGTTTGATCAAAAGCTACAGACACGAAAGCCGTATGGTACCTAATTCTTCGTGATGAATTTACATAATAATGTTTTGTCGCATTTAATTTAAATAATGTTTATTTAATGAGATAAGGGATAAAAACTGGATTTTAGTCGTAAAAATAACATAGTTTTATAGGCCTGATTAGACTTTGATTTAGAGTTATTATTATTACCCATATCAAGTTATAATCATTAGTCTTTCTTGGTGTGGCGTTAAAAAGGCTCCTTTCCATTTTCCATGACTAATACTCAACTCGTCCAGTTCCACCATCCAACCTACTTCAACTCCTTTTAGCCTCAGATTAACTTATTTCGACGGAATAATCTTCGTAAGGGTAATTCCATTTTTAGCTTTCTTTTTTACACGTCATGTACTTATTGTATGTTTTTCTTACCAGCCGGTGAGCAGAGCAGACCGCGAGACAATGTCGCGCGTCAAGAACTGCATCGCTGCCCTCGTCGCGTCAGACGTCAAACTGGACGCCACGAGCATAAACTTCGCTTACGAAGAGAGTCTCAAGTATGAGACTGTCAAGGAATTCCTGGAACCCGAGGCAATGCTCGACGTCGCTTTTCTCACTCAGCACAGAATTAAAAGCTTCATGGAAGGCTATTTGGGCGTTTCATTCTTTTTTCAAGCGCTTAGCTCGAAGCTTACTTAGTTTTTCACATCTTATTTTCGACATTTTTCCCAACCAAAATGGGGTCAAATTGGTTGCCCCTGATTGCCCTTAACCAGATACTTCTCTCAGACTCTGCTGAGCATACGAGATGCCGACAAGCGTTCATGATGGAGGACGGCAAAATTCTATTCCACGCTTCGCATACGAGAGGAATAGAATTTCGCTGCAACGTTTATACTAGAAGGCGTATTACCTACCTATTTTGTACGGAACTTGAGGAGTAAATCAAACTGACTGCGACAGCCTAATTATTTTCATAAACGGACCCCCAGCTAAAGTATCGTGTGCTAATTGGTGCCTCCAGGTCTAAAAAGTAACTGTTTCATTTTGTGATTGGCATCCTCAAACCACTTTATAATAAACATGGTATTAAAATTTTTCATTATCCTTCTTCAAGTTCGTCATAAATTTGTTAAATTTGTAGAATCCATGAGAGATACCACTTCGCGCTACAGAATTTTGAATGCAGGCAGAGACTCGAGGAAATGTTATTTGGCCTATGTGAGTTTCTTTCATTATTTTGTAGTGTAGCCGCTTTACAGATGTAGAACGTAGAAGTAAATGAAATATCCCTAGTTACGTAGTGCAATTTGCTTAAACCACTAGAGACACTATCCCGGGCTTAACGTGACGTACCTACTGGTATCGTCTGACACAGGTCTCGGCCTATGCAAGTCAGCCTTATGCAGTACAAAATTCGAGCGTCGTGTTATTCTAATCTAGGTACACGCGGAGTAATAATATAAGAGACGCACAATTAATAGTATTTAATAAAATCTACTATCATATCACAATTTAGTAATGTAAACACTAATATTAAATGTAAACAATCTCTGGCACTCCAATAGCACAAAATGTTTAATTAACAGTGTAATAAACGTTACTTACAGCTATTTGAGACAAATGTTGATATGATAAAATAGACAAAACTGTAGTGCAAGCTTTTCTCCCGCTTCATTCATTTGGCTTTTGTATTTATAACATTAAAAAAGTATAATACTAAAGTACATAAAAAGTACATAGTGATAATGTGATAAAAGTCTTCAAAAATGATCTAATAATCTGGATTTAGTAAAGAATTCAAAACCTTAAATACCTAGTTATCATTATCATTAAATTGTCTATATTTAAAAAGGTTTTCGTCGCGAGCACTTGAACTTTCGCGATAGGGACCTTATTTTAGGTAACAAAGTACACGTTTCTTCCGAAAATCGTCGTATTTCTCGCGCATTATTCTTTCTTGTTTCTTTTACCGAGGATCCTCATAAGATTTTTGGACATGAAATATTTCTTTTCCGGTGATCCGTCGTTTCTCTCGCAGTCTTCCACTGTAAACAATAATAAATTGAAGGATACTTGTTATCGTTACTTCAGTGACAAATGACTGAAAGCAAACCGAGCTAGCGATACTCACAGAAGCAAAGGAACAGAGTGTCCACTGCCATAGCGTAGACGTTAAAGAATATTGTGCTTATTAAATACGTGGCCACGCTGAGCACGACCGCGGGCACGTAGTTATAGTGAAGCCGCGCGCCCTGCGTCACCTGAAAGTGAAAAAAGATAATAGGAAAAAACGTTACGATAGTAAAGTATGACTGGTTTGGGAGAACGAGAACCTGAGTTATATTACCCTGCTTTTTCAATAGTCAATGAATGCAAGATTCAATCATACAGTTCAATATCATGCTGATTTTGTACCTACCTCGTATACGAAGTTCCACTCGAGTAGATAGTACACCGCGAAGCCGACGCCGATCGACAGCAGTAACTTTGACAGGAAGAAGATGAAATCTGTCACCTGGAAAGAAATGGTCGGCGTGCAATAAAACGTGACATAGGTAAATAAATAAATACATATCATGGGACAATTTGACACCAATTGACCTAGTCCCAAACTAGGCAAAGCCTGTACTATGGGTACTAGACAACGGATAAACATAGTTATATAGATAAATACATACTTATATACATATGAAACACCCAAGACTCGAGAACAAACATTCATATTCATCATAAAAACATCTGCCCCGACCGGGATTTGAACCCGGGACCTCAAGCTTCATAGTCAGGGTCTCTAACCACTAAGCTATCCGGTCGTCAGTACCTACTATACATAATTAAATTAGTACAACAGTAGAAGCAGAAAGTGAATATTTTCGAATTTACGAGTAGGTAACACGTCGATAACGGGGATGAAAAAGGCAAGACGCCAGTTTTATAAGACTAGGAATTGTGGTATTGGCATTTATAACTGATATTGAGAATACCTACTAATGGTTTACAAAGAAAATTAATCGCGACTTGAGTCGCTTGGATAGTCTTTTCTTTATACGTTAAGAATTAAAAACTAGTGATAAAAATAGTAGGCCAGAGGATATGCGAGTACTCAACCAGTCATAGAACACTGTTTGCTAAACATTATTACGTCTTACCTTATCTAAGACGACAACTCTGAGGATATTCCTCATTAGCAGAGAAAAAGCGTCTCTGGCGCTCGAGCAGAAATTCTTGCCGTGCACGGCGCACATTATATATGCGTTCTTGTTTATGAACTTGAGGAAGCTTTCCAAACACCAGAAGAAGCACTTGCAACAGCACATGATGCAGCGCGTGAAAGGGTTGTCGAATTTCTTTAGTTTGTGGTCTATGTACTCTAAGATGACCCTAATGACTCGGACAATCGCGATGATCAAAGCGCCAAAGGCCACAGTGCCTAAGTGGTTACTGAAACAATAAAATAAGTAAAATGAATTAATATTAAAATGAGTGTCAACTAGTTACTTACGTTAAGACATTAAATACTGTTTTACTTACCATAGTACCCTAGAGATACCAATAGTGAGGGTCCAGAAAGGAAGGTTCTTCTTATTAAAAGTCCAATACCAGGTGGAGAATGCACTAGCTAACATCATGTCAGCTACTCCACTGATGAAGAACATCGCCCAGAAGAACCCCAGGAGGTTCACAACTGTTGAATATAACATATTATTGAAGATGAAGATTGATCGTAGTGAAATAAACGGATCACTCACGTCCGAATTAGTCCGAAACAAAATAAATGAAACTTATGTACGTGAGTGATCCGTTTTATTTCACTATGATTGAATCCCACGGTAGTTTCATGTTAAAAATGAAGACTGATCTTATTGAAGTCACATTCTATTAAAGATTTAAACAAAAGTTGCATAAAGGCTTGACCGGCAGGGTAATTGCGTAATTACTTATTTTGACAGTCGTCATCGGATTGACATTACAGTTTCTGTATGACTGACAACTAGCTGTTTTCGATACCAATTGTCAGCCCATACAAAATGAACACGATGGCGATTGCGAGCGAGTTAGACAATAAGCTTGCAGGATTGTGCGTAAATTGCTAAATTGCATCGCACCAGGCATATAAACATTAAGTAAAAGGGAGTAGGGTCGGGTCGGGATCGGTGACTCAGTCGGGTACACTGGCTTGCGCCTATATTTTCCATATAGAACAGCAATATCTAAATGTATCCTTAATTTTACTGGAGCGCACGACACCCAAACACGTACAAACCACCTATCCGCTAGCTCCGGAGCTGGTTAGATGTGCTACAAGTGTTTTCCGTTTTGGAGGTCGAAAAACTACTTTCAAAGGTAATTTACATGTGTTTTTAGGGTTCCGTACCTCAAAAGGAAATAACGGAACCCTTATAGAATCATTTTGTTGTCCGTCTGTCTGTCTGTCAAGATCATTTTTCTCTGGAACGCGTGAAGGTAGCATGCTGAAATTAATATCAAATACTCAAGCCTGCGGTCCCTTAAAGCCGTGAAAAAATCAACCTTCTAAGTAAACGCAATCAAAAGATAATAGAGTCATTAAAAAATCCATTTCCATACAAATTGCCGATTTTAAAAAAACCTAAAGGGTACTTCCAGATGTCCTAGAAACTTGAAATTTGGTATGAAGGTAGCTCTTATAGCACAACCACTCGGAAAAGTGTCAAAATCTTAAAATGTTATGTCTGTAGATTTCAGAGACCAATATAAGTTGACCCCACACTGCGTACATTTTGCTTAAGAGCAGGGCTCTGCTAACACTAGACTTCTTAAAACACTGGGGTAAAGCGTTAAAATCTTTCTACGGAACCCTCGTGCGCGAGTCCGACTCGCACTTGGCCGGTTTTTTTAACACAAATTAAAACATTTATGCCCGTTTTCACCAACGACTCCTAAAATTTAAGGGATCTCTTAGCTCTTTTAGGTGACACCTAAGACCAATTTCCGTTTCACCAACGCTTAAGTAACGCCTAACTGCTTAGGGGGCCCCCTAAGTTTAGGGACTCGAATATTGACCCCCTAGCGCTAAGTGACAGTTCGCGCAGTCGCAGATGCGTTTTGATTTTTATAGGTTATCGTGCATTTGTTATGCAATAATTAAATAAAACTGATAAGATTTATATAAAATGGAAGGCTATTTAAACGATTTTATAGAGTTTGGAAGCTGTTGAATAATTAGATTTAATATTTACATCAAACTTGTTTAGATCAGACTGAAGATCAGATGATTTAACAAAGTATGATAGATACTAAAGATTTCTCATATGATATACCTACTCGTAGAATGTCGAAAGAAAGCGTGCGTTTCATACTTAAAAAAATATTACATTATAGGTATTTGGAATATAAGGATAACTCAGAACAGAAGAAGAATAGTTCTGTATAAAGGAAGACCTCATCGCAGATGGACGAATGCTTAATATTCATCATCAGTCTATTAATGACCCTCAGAATACAAAACAAACCAGAAGCCGCGTTCAATTATAACAACACGCCGCGAACTGTGTCAATTTATTATTGATTTCGCTATCCGTTTTCACTTAAAATATAATCCTGTTCTGTTTTTTATAATCCCAACGGCATTTCTGCATGTAGGAATCACACGAGAAGCGATTAATTAACACGCGCGCTCGCGGGTTCTGGTCTGTTCTGTATTATACGGGTTTCAAAGAAATCGAATAACAATGCTTTGAACATATGTACAGTTCATGAATAAATTATCAGATCTAATCATTCCAGTTTCAGTCAATGAATGCTCGCTAATAAACTACAATCATCGCACCGAAAGTTCGAAAAAAATTAGATGGTTTGTTGTTATTTAATTCATCCCATTAGGGATAGGCAAAGGAACTGAGTCCATACAGCCACGTCTGATGTGTTTTGTAAATTTCTGTATATTAAAGTCCTGTCATCGTCAGAGTTGTGTCAGTCTGTCCTAGTCACGTCCTGTCGACTGCTCATGCCTTCCGTAAAGCGATAGTGTACTTTACGGCGAGCTACGACGAGCAGCAGCCGGCGGATATTTGGGGGTCATAAACAGAGGGAATACGCGTTTTCACTTGAATTCTTTATTTGCTGGGCACTTTCACGTCAATTTGTTGTATAACACACTATCTTTATTATCCACCAAACAACATTAAGCACAGAAACTAAAATTCAATTAGCGACACGATCTACTCTCATCGGTTTCCCGCCAAATTCCTCCAATTAGATGGTTAAAAACTGTCACTGTAAGTTCTTATTTTTCTGGATGGCAAAGATAATGCCATACAGCCTTAGTCAACATTCAAAAATAAGAAATAAGACGTCAATTTAGTATTAATGATATATTTGTCTAGTTTATCTATGTTTTTAACATGTTGGTTTAATTTTTTATACACGATTTTTGAAGTTATTTCTCTTTAAAAAAATTATCGATACAAAACCGGTTTTAGAAATCACTATAGATAAAACAAACCGTCACTTAGTTAGGGGACCCCTATTAAGGTGTTACCTAGGATGGTGAAAATGAAATTAGGTTAGGGAGAGATATAAGGGGCCACTTAGGATAGGGGTCCCCTGACTAGGTGATGACTTAGGTGTCGTTGGTGAAAACGGGCATTAGACTCTTTGTTGTTTTGATGGAAAGTCTAGTTAATATAGTAAGCAATGACATAGATTCACATATCTTTGGGCGAATCAGGTGAGATTTGTGCGCCGTTGAATTGAAAATGGCGGCGGCGTGTTCAGTGGCTCAAATGTAAGAAGTAAACAGTGACTCGAAGAGTCTAGTACTAATAATTATTTTTTGTTGTTATTTTTCTATATTTGTTTTCCCTTTAATTAATGTTAATGTCTGAAATATTATCTGTTTGAAAAATGAACAATACCTTTATTTTAGATCTCAAACAATAAATTTACAAAGCTAAAAAATAAATCTTAAGTAATTTGATTTTATAACTTTTATGTGACGGATATTGATAGATAGGTTTATGAGTATATTCCTTCTTAAACAAATAAGCCAGATTGAATATAAACTGTAGTATTATATAGTTGAGTCTCTGTGTACTACACGGTCGAGTCACAGTAACCCAGTACCGGTACACAGTGGCTCATTTCCCATTTTTTTAAACATTGTCTGACTACTTTATTATCGTCTTTATTGAAAAACTGATAATGAAGGGAACAAATTTAATAACCAAAGCAAGTAGAGTGTGAATTTCAGCTCGCTATCTCAACTTTTCTTCATAATATGGGTGTCCGAAAAAATCCGAGTCATTGTTCCCGACTCGACCCTACTTAATTATAATCGTAACGTCGTAAGAAAGTCAAACACAGACAGTAATACAAATGTTTAGAAGTTGTGTTCGTATTAGTAGAAAGAAGTTTCTTACGATGCATGTAGACGATGCTGTGTGGGCTGTCTAAACCAGAAAAGTGGCACGAGGCTTGCGCACACGTGCTCACAAGACTCGAGCTGTTATTATTGCGACACTTTGTCAAAAACGTTATCGGGTCGCATGCCTGTTGGTCCTGGAACGTAAGAAATGGGACTTATGAGCCACCAGCAAACGCATATAGCAGTGACACCTCTTTAAGTCCTTCCATTTAATTTTTCAACAACTCATCGTTTAATGATTGTATGCATTGTAATTCCGCCGTCCAGACCCCGAAATGATCTGGTACCTTTATCGTATAGCCTGCATGACACGATATACGGTAGGTGCAACAGGAAAGTGAAGATTCCATAGACCCACAGACTCCAAAAACTCCACCCAAAACCTTAAAATATAGGTATGCTGTGGTCATGTTTTGTTCTCGAACGCAAAACACGGAACGGTTGGCTCCCTACTGGAACACCGATGACAGACTACCAACTATAGTGACGCTGATGGAAATACTTAGAAAGCCATTTGGTTGGGTACGGTAGTTCACAACGATAATGCCGAAATGGCTAAAACGAATGTAAAAGTTTACCTCATAAAATCCGCCGCAATCGCAAGAGGTGTCGGCCTTTAAGTCGACGACCCGGAAAGCGGGCTCTCCGATCGAAAGCAGGTACATGAGTACTATCACACCGTAAGCGATCACGAAGCACTGGATCACCCACGGGAATATCGGGAAGAATACCGTAGATTTTATGTCAATTACAGCTCTGCAAACATAAAAAAATAATAAACGACGAAGAAGATCTAAATTTGGACATTTTTAACAAGCTCTTTTACAGCTTGCAATACGGTATGTTTGTTCGGGTGGAATCTTGCAAGTTAAATTTTACCCACTTCCCGATGTTCCATTTAGCTGAAATTTTGCATACTTATGTAAGTTCGGTGACAATTCAATAATCTGCTAGTGAAATTCTGTTGGTGCTGCTAAGATTGTCTCCACAGGAGGGGAACTCTTCAACGGTTAATGGCATCGACATGAAATTTGGTATGGATGTGTAAGTTAGATGACAATATAAGTGTACACAACGAAAAGTACAGTCGGCAAAGAAGCTTTGAAATGTTTAATTTTTTTTTTTACTTATTTATACTGGAATTTCGAACCGCTACTTACGTCATGATGAGCTAACAAAACCATGTACTGTTTTGTGAGTAAAATTGAACCTTGATTCTGGAGTATGTTTTACGAATTAAATTTTTCTAAAAAAGCGAATGTTCGATCGATCTTAGTCAGAAAAAAAAAGTTACTAAGAATAGCAGCGCTAGCTTCTAACTGTGCTTGTCAAGTAGTGATCCCAAGTGCTTCACTTACTTGCTTCCCTCGCGGATGAGCGCAATGGCGATGGTAATTCGGTTCCTCAGGAAGATAACTATCAGGACGAGGATGACTAGAATGATCGCTATTATGATCAGCAAGGCGAGCCATGTCTGGTGCTTCGAGAACATGGACTGGGCAGCGCCTTTGAGACTATAGCTGGTCTGGTACAGCCCCACCGAGTTATCCCGGAAGTATACGTATTGTTTGTAGCATAAGTAGCACGCTGGAACAATATCATTCATGTTAACATTGTCTTCTCCTTCTCTGCACACAAAACAAACCCCCTATACACTTACAAAATGCCAACTGCACTAACGAACAAAAATAACGAATACATACTCTGTCCGATTGTGTAAGTACCAAGTTTAGGTAGGTAACTTTTATTCGTCAGTGTAGCAGGGCAATGATTTGAAGAGGATAAAACTGCGTAGCAAGTTATTAGTTCGAACGTTTGCTAACTTACTGATTAATATATATGTACCTACTTATTTCGTTTAATTAGTTGTCATACTGAGTCATGCTTTTCGGTGAGCTAACATGGCTGTTGATAGTTTAATTACTGATTACGCACATTTAGCATGGCCTTTAATTTTAGTTAGTTGTAGTTCCAAAATGCACTAGATGCTGGGAAATCATCAGCAATTGGTGTCTTTACAAGTTCACAGACTACGAACCCAAAACGTCTATTTAGGTAGTTAAAACTCGTTGTAGTTGTGGTCAAACGCAAGCCTATTGTGTACTAAAGACTACGTATTAAAACTACGTACTAAAGACTTTCTATTGACTGCGTGAAAAATGACAAACTGTAATTCACCTTCTTGGATCCAAAAAATAATACCAAATCCGAGCTCATCGCAAGCAAAGCCAAATTAGAATTTAATTATAATCTAAGATTAAGAAAATAATGTCGAATTCGAGCTCATCGTGGCTAAATGACATGATATCGAAGCGCGTTAGACAATAAACCCACTGTTTAAAGTTTGTCACTTGAAAAGTATTCGCAGTGATTCATTTGTTTTTATCAACATGGGATGTTGCTTTAGGAAATTGCGACCTTTGTTTTATAAATTAAACTTGATCGTGCGAATACGTATAATAATAATAAATATCATGGGACAATTGACTCCAATTGACCTAGTCCCAAACTAGGAAGAACCTTTTTTTCCTATTTATCTTCGAAAGACCGAGCAATATGTGTAGTAGTTTGACTTTTATTTCTAACCAGCAGTTGCCCGCGACTTCGTATATCGCTATCCCGCGGATGATTTTCCCGAATAAAAAGTAGTCTATGTTATTCCTCAATATTCAAACTATCTTCTTACTAAATTTCAACTAGATTGGTGCAGCGGTTTTCCCGTGAAGAAGTAACAAACAGACAGACAGAGTTACTTTCGCATTTATGATATTACTTAGGAAGTTAAAATAAACTGAGTGTAAGCTGCACTCCGTCTAACTTTATTAGTTTCATCGAAAATACTTATCATATTTACCATTTCAATAAATAAATACCTACAGCGTAAGGATATAGACTCGTAATAATCTTCAGCCTTTAGTCATCATCAGAAATATCATCTAGGATCAGCTATCATCAGCTAGAATCCTCAAAAATATCTGAACCCTTTTCTGTTGCAAAAGGCGCACGAGCTTGTTTAACACTTGGCTGCTCCGTAAATATTTGTAGCTCTAGCCAACTTGCCAAGTAATAGTAACGCAACTGACATTCTAACCCTTTTTATGCGCACGCCATAGGTTCGAGTAACAGAAAGATACAACTAGCCTCTGATCGGCACTGTAATAAGTTTAGGTAACATACAGAAGCCGAGGAGCGCAAGTAGTCCCACGATGGAGGCCCAGACGACGGGCGTGACGACCCACCGCAGCACCAGGATGTAGAGGAAACAGACCGCGACGACGGCCACCAGCGCACCGGCCATGTACCAGCGGGACTGCACCAGGTCCTGGACTATCTGCGAAGACAGCTGCATACACAAGCTTGGTAAGTTTGTCTCGTTTATTTATAAGTTATAAAGATAGGTAGGTTAGGGGTTCGATCCAAACCACCTTAGCAAGAAAAGTTGATACAACAGAGTTTAGGAAGAATATAGATTTAGGGAAACCGCGAACTTAAAAGTCGCTGCGGAAAATTGGCTTCGTTGTAGCGTGAACGACGGTCAAGAGTACTGTTCAGCGGCGAAATAAAAGAGCGTACAAGTTTGGATTTAGTTTTCTTGTCAATCTGTTACATGATGCTCTGTACTTCCGGTGGAGATTTATATCTGTTAAGAATAACCTTTTTTTTTTTTAAAGAGAAAACATTATATTTGATGTGTAACGAACATTTGTATTTATGAAAAAATATTGAAGTTTCTATATATAATTCGAATACTTCTGATGAAAATGTTAATGAACCTGACAATGATGAGTATGCTACACCTGATGCTTTATCTACCAATTCTGATATAATCTCTAATGTTGAAGATTTTAATGTTCAAGAAAATACATCTGATGAACAAGGAGAAGAGGAATCGTTGAACAATATTCAACAAGAATCTAATATCATAGAGCAAAATGCATCTGATACAGAAATTAATGAGCATTCTAGACCTGTTCGTGAACGAAACCCTCCTTTAAGATTCAATGATTATGAAATGAATTATTTCACTGAACTAGCATTAACGGGACGAGATGAACCTAGAACATATAACCAAGCTATACAATGTGAAAAAGCTGATGATTGGTTGAAAGCTATGCAAGAGGAATACAATTCACTCATGTTACATCGTGTCTGGGAACTGGTCGATCGACCAAAAGATGCAAACATAATTAAATGCAAATGGGTTTTTAAAGAAAAAGTAGACCCAAGTGGTAATTTTGAGAAATTTAAAGCTCGTTTAGTTGCTAAAGGTTTTACTCAGCAATATGGAGTTGATTATGAAGAAACTTTTGCACCTGTTGTAAGACACTGTACTTTACGTTTACTTTTAGCTATTGGAATTGAAAATGATATGGATATCGAACATGTTGACGTGAATACGGCATTCCTTAACGGAGACCTACGTGAACGTATTTACATGGAACAACCTACTGGATTTGCAATTGAGGGGCAGAATAAAGTCTGTTTACTGAAAAAGAGTTTATATGGACTCAAACAAGCCAGTAGAGCTTGGAATGAAAAAGTTCACACTGTTTTAATTAGCGATGGATATACGCAATTAAAGACCGAAAAATGTATCTACTTCAAAGACCAGGTGATAATAGCGTTATACGTTGATGACTTTTTCGTATTCAGTTCCAATGAATCTCAAAAGAAAATGTTATATAAATTGCTCAGTTCCAAATTTTTAATAAAACTGCTTGGACCAGTGAAACAAGCGTTAGGCATGAAAATTGAAAGGGACAGAGAGCAAGGAACTTTAAAGTTGACACAGACAGAGTATGTGAAAAACCTTTTAGTTAAATTTGGCATGGAAGATTGTCACAAGATAGCGACTCCCATGGAGGTTAATTTCAATCTGCCGAAAGCAGAGACAATCGACAAAAGGTTTCCATACCAGGAGCTTATTGGAAGCTTGATGTATCTCGCTGTATGCACACGTCCGGATATAGCTTTTGCGTGCAGTAAGCTTATCCAATATAACACTTGTTATAATGAATCTCATTGGCTCGCTGCTAAACGTGTACTGCGATATTTATCTGGGACAGCTAGCTACGGACTCAATTTCAAGAGGGGTAGTAATAAGGTTGAAATTTCATCCGACGCAGATTGGGCGGGGGATACAACAGATAGAAGATCTTATTCAGGTTTCGTGAGTAGGTTTGGTAATTGCGTTGTAAATTGGCATAGTCACAAACAACAAAATGTCGCTTGCTCTAGTACAGGAGCTGAATACTACGCTCTTGGAAATGCTGTTAAAGAGGCAAAATTCATAAGAAATTTTTTAAAAGAGTTAAATTGTAGGAATGAGTCACATGATCTTGTTGCTATTTATAATGATAATCATAGTACACTCAAAATGGTGGAGAATGAATGTTTTCGTAGAACAAAGCATATAGATGTTCATCATCATTTTATACAGGAATGTGTTGAACGCAAAGAAATCTGTTTAGCTTACAAGCCTTCAGCTGAATTAGAGGCAGATCTTTTTACAAAAGCCTTACCTAAGCTGAAACATAATTTCTTTGTGAAGTGCTTAGATTTAATTTAAACTTGCTTTATGTTTTTTGTACTCTCGCACAGAGTTTATACTTTATTTCTGTCTTAAATTTGTAAAACACATGATTGCTTCGAGTAAGGGGCAGTGTTAAGAATAACCTTTTTTTTGTACTTTATTTATAAAGTTGTCTATGGTTTATTTCAAATGTTGTGTTTTGTTTTATACTACTTATGTCAATGTTTTTTCATAAATACAAATGTTCGTTACACATCAAATATAATGTTGAAAAAAAAGGCGGGAAACTTTCAAAGTTGGCGGACGCGTTTTTTGAATTTCATTTTTGGGAAAAATATTTAAATTCTAATTATAGGATCATTTAAGTTGTAAAGTGTAAATATTTCCATTTTGTTTGTATATATTTCATTTTGTGTAGTTGTAGCTGTTTATTGGTAAGTAGATTAGTTTATTTTTGTAAATATGGGTGACAATGAGCCCCCTGACCCTGGGGGTTCATCTGTTCCCCAACCGTCTTTTTATGTTACGGTGAAGAATTACACGAACAATGATGATAATGGCTCGAGTTTAGACATGGATACCGATGCTTCGCACGCATCAGCGTCTGGTGCTAACGTAAAAAAATCTAATCTTAAAAGATATCGTGCAAGGAAGATTTGCAAATCTTGCAACAAAAAAAAACGCACACACAGCCATGTTGGTTCCGACCCTAATAAGGGTTGCAAATGCGACAGTGATCCCGAGATACCAGCAACAGCCATTAACATCATAGACAATACAAAAGTAAATAAAATGGACACAAATGCTTCCCTGGATAACTCCATCAAAATTCCCGTTGGTAGAAAGGTCTATCAAGCGACAGATGCATTTCCTTACCTAGTTCACGTGCAGCGCATTGAAACATCACCATCTGATTCTACCACCTTACATCCAGTTACATTCGGCAACTTCTTATTGAGACAAAAGTACTCTAATATTGTAAATGGTAGTGTCAAACGAATTGGGAGGAATAGGGTTGCAGTTTCTTTCTCCAACTTTATGGATGCTAACTCTTTCATATCTGATGCCAACTTAACTGCCCATAAGCTAAAAGCCTTTATACCTACATACAATGTTACCAGGATGGGACTTATTCGTGGTGTTCCGGAAGAATGGACCCCTGAGGAGGTCAAAGAGAATATTAAAGTTCCCATGGGATTTGGCGATATAATAAAAATGAGACGCCTGAACTATAAGGTAATGGTTTCAGGCACTCCAACATGGAAGCCTTCCCAGACAGTTGTTCTGACATTTGATGGCCAAGCTCTCCCGAAAAGAGTGTTCATGTGTTACAATAGTTTGCCAGTGGAATTATACATTTTCCCCACAATCCAGTGTTACAACTGTTGTCGCTTTGGTCACACTAAAATGCAGTGCAGGTCGAAGCCTTGTTGCTATAAGTGCGGCCAAGGCCACACCGGTGCTTCTTGCGATGTTGCTCCAGAGGATGCATCCTGCTGCTTATGCGCAGGGCATCACTATGCAAATAGTAAATCTTGTCCTGAACTTGACCGTCAAAAAAAAATTAAATATAGTATGGCAACTTCAAACATCTCTTACTCAGAAGCCTCAAAGTTACATCCAGCTATATCAAAATCTTTTGCAGATGTAATATCAGCACATACACGTAACAGTCAAGATGAACCGCATGTAAAAAATCCCACTACAAAATCCTACAAAAAAACAGTATTCTTAAAGCCAAGATCTCCTCCCACTTTATCTAAAGGGTATGATCAAGAAGCTCATAAAGCCCTTATTAAAGATTACAATATGCCCCCTCCTGCTGTAAAACAAAACACATCAGATTCCAATAATAAAAACAATAATAATAGTCCTTCTGTTACAGAACTCATAATTGCTTTATTAAGTTATTTAACACAAACACAGTCAAATATCAATTCACCGTCCAACGTTGCTCCTATGTTTGAAATATTGACCCAGTTCCTGAACATCCATGGACAATCTCAAGATTGTTCAGTGGAATTGCCGCAGCATAGTCAGTAAGAAAAGCGATCTGCTTTTCTTATTAAACAAATATAAACCCATTGTAGTAGCTCTACAAGAAACATGGTTGAAGCCAGATTTTTATTTTAAAATTTCTGGTTTCTCTATTTTGCGTGAAGACAGATCTGATGGGTATGGTGGTGTTGCTCTACTCATCAAAAATTATTTTCATTTTTCTCCTTTTTCTCTTCCTTCTCATAGCGATGAATATTCTATTATTGCTGCTCATGTAAATAATATATTACTTGTATCTATTTATATTCCTCATCCATCTTCTACTATATTTAGTGAAATCAATTCAATTTTATCAAATCTTCCCAGACCCTTTTTGCTTCTTGGCGACTTTAATTGCCATCATCAATCTTGGGGCAGTGCTAATACTAACCATTTTGGTGAGGAGCTATTAGACATTCTAGATAGCCACAATCTTTGTTTCTTAAATAATGGTAGTCCGACGCGTCGAACAGAGCCTAATGTCGCAGTTAGTGCTATAGATTTGTCCATTACTACTGCTAATTTAGCTTCAACTCTGTCTTGGAAAGTTCTCACGTCGACTTTTGGTAGCGATCATTTTCCTATAGTGATCTCCCTTCCAGATAAAGATAAACGCTCATACAATACCCAGAGTCGCGGTTCTCGTTTAAAACATATCTTGACACATGCAGACTGGCATGAATTCAGAAAGGAAGTGGATCAAAGAACCGCTTCTTTACCTACTGTTTTTCCAGGAAATGAGGTTGTTTGCGCTGAGGGTTTTGCTAAAACGTTAATCGATTCGGCAGATATAGTATTTCCAGTAAAAAACCCAAGATCTGATAAATTGTCTTCTCCGCCTTGGTGGGATAGTGATTGTACGGCAGCCATAAAATCGAGAAAAGAAGCTGAACTAAATTATGCTAACAATATGACATTTGAGAATCTGTCAAATCTTTCTAAGGTTGTTGCCAGTACAAAGAAACTTCTTAAAAAGAAAAAGCTCCAAGGCTGGAGGAACTTTTGTACTTCCATCTCACCACAAACTAGTTCCTCTGAGGTATGGCAAAAGGTTAAACGATTTAGATCAGCTTTTAGTGACAATAATATTTCTTTGATTTCACCGTCATTGGCGGATCAGTTTTTAGACAAAGTAGCCCCGGCTTCAGTTCCTCAAGAAATAGTTTTAACCCAATCTTCCTTTACTCCAATCCTTGATGGTCCATCCATACAATCAAATATTGAGTCGCCTTTTTCTTTAACAGAACTTAAGGGCGTATTATGTGGCCTTAAAGACTCTGCCCCTGGGAAAGATGGAATTCCATATTCTTTTTTGTGTAACCTTAGTGACTGTTCATTAGCATATTTTTTAAACATTATTAATACTATCATGCTCACAGGCAAGGTTCCTGCCTCGTGGAAAACTCAAATAATTGTTCCAATATTAAAACCAAATAAATCATCTGCAGAAGCCTCTTCATTCCGTCCTATAGCTCTATCTTCGGTTCTTCTGAAACTGGCAGAACATTTAGTAAAAAATCGTCTTGAGTGGTTTTTGGAATCCAGTGGCTTACTAGCAAGTAGCCAATTTGGTTTTAGAAGGGGCAAAAGCACTATGGATAGTTTAAGTATATTTACCACAGACATAAGATCAGCACTATCACTTAATCATCCCACTATCTCAGTTTTCCTTGATGTTTCTGCAGCATACGATAATGTTATTTTAACCATACTTCTTAAAAAACTTAACAAACTCAATGTTCCTTCATGCTTGTCTAATTTCATTATCAACATTTTAGCCGAAAGGTACATTACCGTTTCTACTGACGCTTTGGAATTGGACAGAGTTGTATGGAAGGGATTGCCCCAAGGATCTGTATTAAGCCCAATTCTTTATAACGTTTACACCCATGACCTTGAATCGTCCCTTAACTGCCCTGTTAATGTTTTACAGTATGCAGATGATCTTTTAATTTACTATTCTGATAATAATATAGCTAAAGCTAGTGATGTTATTTCTTCTGCATTAGACAGTTTATATATTTGGCTCTGCTCAAATGGATTAGAGTTATCCACCAGCAAAAGTTCAGTATTGGTTTTTAGTAGAATGAGAGTAAGTCCTGAAGTTGCCTTACGGTATAATAGTGAACAAATTTCTCAAGTAAATCAAGTTAAGTTTTTAGGGGTTATATTTGATTCTAAGCTTTCAGGTCTTCCACACTGTGATTATATTGCAGCTAAGTGTGAAAGACTATTAAATATTCTCAGATGTCTGTCCGGTGTTTGGTGGGGTTCGCATCCCTTTTCCTTAAAATTAATTTATAATGCCTTAATTAGAAGTAAAATTGACTATGGATCGTTTTTATTAGAACCAAGTAATTCCGCTGGGTTAAAAAAACTAGATTTAATCCAATCTAAATGTCTCAGGTTAATTACTGGTGCTATGAAGTCAAGTCCGATAAACGCTTTACAGGTAGAGTGTTGTGACCCTCCTCTCAAATTAAGACGTCAGTTTCTATCAGATAAATATTTATATCGTTCCATTCAGCTTTCTCAGCACCCTATTTTAAGTAAATTGGAAAATTTATCCTCCCATGTCAGCACATCGCGTTATTGGACTCATAAGTCTCCTCCCTGTTTAGTTAAAAGTTTGCAAAAATTTTATTCTTTAGATGCTCCTACTCACAGATCCATCAATCTTCCTTTATTTACTTGCAATTACCAGGCTCTTACATTGTCTCCCAATATTGAGTATAACTTAAAAATTGATAGACGCAATTTGAATTCTAATGCGTATTTTAATTGCACAGTGGATAGTATTTGGCCGGGTTGGCATTACATTTATACCGATGCATCAAAAAGATCTCCATCTGGATATACTGGTGTGGGTGTTTATCATAGTCAATATAAAATAACTCAACATGTCAAATTTCCACCCGAGACTTCAGTTTTTACTGGGGAAGCGTTTGGCCTTTTAAAGGCAGTAGAATATGTTCTCATCATGAAACTAAAGGAATCTGTTATTTTCTCTGACTCTCTTAGCGCTCTGCAGGCTCTTGAAAAGTACCCATTTTGTAGATCATCTCCATCATATCCGGTAATCGTTGAAATCAGATCTAAATTGTATGAGTGTCTTCTTCAAGGTTTCTCAGTAGCTTTTGCTTGGGTACCAAGTCATTGCGGCATCCGAGGTAATGAAAAGGCCGACAAAATTGCCAACGAAGCGATTGAAGATGGTGATATGTTCCCTTACAAAAACTACACACACGATCTGATTAATCTTCCGCGAATATATCTTAATCGCTCTTGGCAAGAGTATTGGTCTCAGAGCTGCGTTCTAAAAGGTAGAATTTACAGTCGTATACAGCCCTTTATTCCTTGTAAGCCTTGGTTTTTTAAATTTAAATTTTGTAAAAAGAGTACTAGTGTCTTAATAAGAATGCGTTTAGGTCATGTTTGCACTCCGGAACATCTTGCAAAAATTCATATTATTGACAGCCCTGCATGTGAATGTGGTTCGGAGGTGGGAGATCTGAACCACATGTTTTTGTCATGTCCACTATATGACCGTGTTTCCTTATATAATAATATTATATCTTTATCTATTCCATTACCAACATCCATTCTTTGCCTTCTATCATCAAATGATTTAAATGTATATGCTTCCTTAGCCTGTTTTATTGATAGTAATGATATCGAAATTTAACTAAGTATATATGTGTTTTTAATCTTGATTATTTCTCTTACCCATCATTCATCACTTTCAACTGTCCTGATCTAATCCGCTTGTTCCTAAATCCTAAATTCCGTGTATACTTTTAAATTCCGCCGTTTCCTCACTTTTGTCATTGGCACAATCGTTCGTTCCGTCAACCCTGGAACTTGTTTATTGCCATTAATAAAAAAAAAAAAAAAAAAAAAATATATAATGTTTTCTCTTTAATTACTGGGGTAAAGGCGATACAGTCTTTACAATATCAAGTGGAAGTGGACCAAGATTTCGAATAGCCCGAAAATTTTTACAGTATCTAATGGGAAAGCAATAATGAGTTTATTCACTTAGTTTTCTAACTTTTGACTAAAAATTACAAAAATTACATAATTACCAAGAATTAGGGAAGCGCGCTACTGGGAGCATTGCAAAGCCTTACTTTGATATCTGTTATATGATTAGTAGGTACTACTTAGTTAGTATGTTTTTTATGATTTAAATTATGAGTTATGCGATTAAAAAAGTACCTAAGGATAATTAATAGGAGCATGCAAAAAGTTGCTTACTTAATCAAGGAATAATACTAAGTACTCGGCAATAGAAGGACTAACATTCCGCGTATCAATCGAAGAGTTTTAGTAAGTACTTACTACGAGTCAGGTCTTGCGTTTAGTATCTTTAGTGGGTATTTAGCTTAAAACAAATGCTTCAAAATTTAATTTGTTACCGAGTTCTTGTAAATTACAATTAACTTACTTCTTGGAATTGAATCAAAGTGGTGAGGTCTTTAAGAATCTCTTCCTCAGTGAATTCCTGGAAGTCTTCGATAAATTTTATCGCCTCAGTGACGTTGATGAAGCAGCGTCCCAGCACTGCGCCGTCACCAACCCATGCATGGACATCCACCGTAGAGTTAGTGCGTAAATACAATGTGTACATATAGCATTAGTAAAGGGAAGCTTTTAATCTACCACTAGCGACCGAACCTATGGCCGCTAACGGAAACGAGTATTACGTAGTTAGGAACTTTTAGGGTGCTGATATTACTTTAAAAGGTGAACTGAAGTTTGTACATGCGGCGTCATTATATGCAAATACATAGATGCAGACTAGTGCGAAACGTGCGACAGGGGCGTGGGCCACGGCTGGCCGGCTACCTACAATGTGTGCGTCTCGCTCGTTTCCGCTGGTGAAGTAGGTCACCCAGCTTGCAGCTATCCAGCCCACGTACGAGTCCAGGACCGTTGCTTTCTCTCGCAACGCCTCCTGGGCCGCTTTAAGATTCCTCACACATTCCTGTCCCGATACCGCGTTCAGAGACTTTGTTTCCTGGCCCTTGCATTCCAGGGTCGACAGGTCGCCGATGCACCGAAACAGCACTGGAGCGTAGTAAAGATGTCTAATTGGGTTCGGTTAGACAAAGCAAAAAGGTTAAGGTACCTTTACGGTTAGAAAACACTGGGAAGTTGATTCAATCAAAAAGGCTCAAAATAGTATTTTTTTACACAACCTTGATAGTTAAGGAAAGTTTTACCTGGTTGACTTTTAAGCACGTAACTGGCGCATTTTTCCTGTTCTATGTATTCCATGGCTTGGTTGTAAGTCATGGTGTCCATGTTGACATCGTAGGTGCACACCATGCTTGATTTCCAAGTGGTGAAGTTGCCCGCCGCGAAATCGGACGACTTGAACAATTTCGTCGAAGTCGGGCATTCTTTCACGCAAACCTGAAAAATGATCGGTTTATTTGGTCGCATTGCTAGTCACGGGGCCAAGCATTGATGTTTTACAGCAATATTCTGCTTTTCATTCTTACTCTCAAAGCTTGGTTTGTTACCTGTGGCGTATTGCATCCCGTGATGGCTGTGGTTGGCGAGAGACATTTGGCAATGTTAAAGAACACTAGATACTTCTTATTCTCCAGTTCTGAGTCGAGGCCGCATCGTTTTCCTCTCGAATCCAAAGGAGCTAAAAGCTTCTCTACGTTTCCGTTCTTTATACCTGTTTGATTTAAACCAATTGTCATTGAAATGTATTTGCTATTTGTGTAGTCATAGGCCGATCTGCACCGCCGGACCTGCGTTAGACACTAACCCAGGGTTAACATGACGTATTTGTATCGCTTGACGTTACGTTAACCCAGACAGTTAGCAGGCCCCTATTTGATCAACTTTACAATTGTCAGTATATGACAATTTGGTGTCAATTGCTGACTTAAATTGCCAAAGAAATATCTATAGTTCGAATTGTCATATAAAACTGACAATTGTAAAGATGGTGAAATAGGGGCCGGGAGTTAGTTTGACAATTCAAATAGACACAAGTTGACCTTAGATATTCATAGCATTTTGGGTTGTCTCTACTTACCATAGAAGCCGACGTAACCCCATACGCCCAGGAAAAGAATGAATATGATAAGCCATATGACATCGGTGCAGGAGCGGTTACGTATCGGCCCACTGAAGTCAGGGTCGTACCGCAGAGGTTCTCCTGGAAAACATTGTCATTTTAAACGTCAGAAAGCACACCTTTATGCATAGACATACACAGCGTTTTTGTTGTCAATTTTGTGGTACTAAAACTAGTGCGCAGGCGCGCACATCGTTACCCGCCTGCGGGTTCGCAAAACCGTTCCTGTTTTAAAATGTTCCAAGGGTATATAATCATCCCACGATAACTCTGCATAAGATATTAATTGGCATCCCAGAAAAATCACGCTGTGGTAATACCTACTTTTTTCATGTCACTCAGACATTTCTTTAACTATAAATACTAATGATAGTAGTAATCAAACTACCGAACAACGGTAAAACAATTACCGACAGTGTCTTCGACATTGGCGGAATCATCGATAGCATCGATGGAGCTATACTTTAAAAAAAATTAATTGAATCGTAGTAATCAAAAATTGTTGTTGTTTTTTTCTAAATTATGGCTCTGTCCAATGGAGGACAATTTTGCCAGTGTTTAGTAGGTTTTGCCGTTGTACGGTAAAAAAATCTAGAATTCGAAATATGAGAGGTATTTTAATGGTGGTTGAACGATGACCTGTTTAATCTATAATCAAAAGTTCAAAACGTGTTGTTTGACTATAAATCAGTATTGCCATAAACAAACTTTAGATTTCTATGTTGTCAGTTCGTTGCAGAGTTATCGTGGGACGACTATATCCTACTTATGTCCACGCGTGTTGTTTTTCATGTGTATACAAATACCATGGTTGTTTCGATATGTAACGTTTACTCATATCACTTCTTTATCAGTAACCTACACATTCATAATAATGCAACTGCTACATAATGAGGGTCCTTAAAACACGAGCGTGTTTTGCTGAGTTTCATAATAGGATCACACGAGTGTTTTAAGGCCTAATTACTATGTGGAGTTGCATACATTACTTTATCTACACACATATTATAAGTACCTAAGTACCTACTCTAAGATGGGTTCAGAAGCCGATGGCATATCATACCCATACCTGTCACGAATTTGACTGTTTTTTATCATAGACAAACATACCGAGCTGACGTTTCGTAAATTGTTTTTTTTTATTGTAAATTATCACATTATTATTTATACATATCGCACTGAACTCGACTTATATACGTAAGTGATCTGCTTTATTTCACTATGATTGTAAATTACGTTGGTTTTCAAATTTGAAACATCGAATTCGATATCGAAAAGTCATTACGACATCGAATTCGATGTCGTAATGACTATTACTTTACTGCTGGTGCTGGTTGGGTGGCGCTATCGGCGAGAAGGCGACGATATGCTGCAATGCTGGTAATTTTCTACGTTTTCTGAACGCATTATAGAGGACTTATGATATGTGTGCAGATAAACACAATAGACCTACCATGACTACTCTGCTAAATCAATTGGGACCGGTCGCTAACTCGTTATAAAATAAAAATAACTGTTTATAGGTATATTACTTTCTCTACAAATCGCTACCAAGATATTGGACTCTATTTATTCAACACCGGCGTATTTAAGCGGATATGATTGCCGATTCGATATCGCAATCCTTGAGACACTTGCCAATGAAAGTTAACCTTACTCTGGCTGTTCTTTACTTACTGGATTCTTTCGGCGGCACACAGCAGTCTCCACAGCAGGCCATATTGTCGCCAGAACTTTGTTTATTTTCTATATGCTATTGTCGTCATTGTTTCATTTTGTTTTTTTTATTCAGCGTTGTGTCCGTGGTTAAGGATAACCGCATAGGTACTATCAGCGCGACGTCTGAATATTCCTTATCAAACGTTGATAACGCGTTCTGTTGATTTTATCCGAAATGGAGCGAATGACCAATTTGCTACAGATTATTTTTTTTAAATACGCTAAGACTTGAATGAATCAGAGCCTACGAGAGTTTATGACCATCAATGTCTTGTCGAATTACAATTGGGTACCAAGCAACTTAACGACGTTGTAGTAATTGCTATCATTAGTTACCGGGCTGCCAATGTAACTAGTTTTTCTTGTAGATAATTATATTTTCTGCCAGGTACGTCCGTGAGTTAAGTGAGTAGGTACTTACTGAGTTAGTGGGATCTGAATATTTTCAATAAAGAAGTGTTTGTAATTACGAATAGGGGCGACGACCAGCAGTGTACTTTGAGCAGACAGTACTCTTTCAAACGGTGATTAAGACGCTTGCGTTAATTGCTTCAAGTAGGTCTTCTCGTAGCTCGGATTAGGAAGTCCCTTGTTACAAGACAAAGCGTTACTTATGACGGGAGGTTTAGTACTGTACTAATATTACAACCATAATTATTGTGACTAAATATTGCTTTACAGCCGCTACGAGTGACTAAATAATATCTTATACGTAATTGCGTAACTTAAGAAAATAAAATATTGGGTAATTTCATGATGATGTGCGATGGTATATTCATAGTTGACCGAGTCTTATGCTTACTTACGTCATGCTCAGATAGTAGCCATAGTAAAAACTTCCCACTCGTATTTTTTGTGTCAAATTAGGCTTACGAGAAGGCCATTGCACGGCAAAGTAAACAATAACTTTGCATGTCTATCCGTGTGTTTTAAGTTATAGGATGACATCTACTGGAAACGATGGTTGACTGGTGATTTTGACTACCAACCGCGATATAAATAATGTGGGTAACGCGTCCTGACGTAAATTTAGAAATGGGACAATTCACGCGCCCGCATACCTACATGAGCGCCCGCGCCGGTCGCGAGCCGTATAAACGAGCCGACGAAATGGATCTATGAGCACAGCTGTGTGCGCGCAAGGGACGCAAACACAACAATTTGCAACACAGCACCTTTAATCTAGCTTCTGCATCCTAATGTTATTATTTTATTATTAATAAACAACTCGTTTGAATCTGATTCTGATTGCTGACAGATTTTATAACTTTTTATGTTTTAATCACACACTTCTGTATTCACAGTTAATCACCGATGTATTTTCTTTTAAAGATGACATGTACACCCAATAACGTCACGTAGGACACTGAGCTTGTGTAACTACGTGAGCAGAGCAGCCTAAACTAAAGACCGCTTCACATGAGTCAGATTCGCCGGTTTTGTCTTGACTTGATGAAAACCATTAGTTGTCGCATTAATTGATTCTAGATTCAAACAGCATTCTACTACTTCAAGTAGTTGGAGCAATATTCAATATCAAAGATAAAATGGCAAACCTAATGAAATGAATAATGTAATGAGTTAAACAAATACAGTAAATAAATAAATAAACTTGTAAGTAAATTTTTAATAATTAAATTGCCTAATTAATAAAGCCTTTTTGGCTGAACCGCGCGTTTGGGTTTGGAGCGGCACATGGTCTCATCCCCTCCAAAACATTCATCACCAGAGCGGTAGGCGCTTTTCAGGTACCTACTATGCCCATTGCCAAACTCAGTGTGGGTACCTACCTAATTTTTACAGCATAAACAAGCTCTGTTCTCCCCTACGAATCAATGTATAGGTATCAGGTAGGTAAATCAGGCATAGGTAGTTAAATTTTGATTAGGTAAGAAAAATAATTGTTACAAGTGGTAAATTGACTCGACACTTCAAAGATCTTTGAATGGCCAATGGATCGCCGGTTAACGTATGCTATGATCAATGTGTGAATGATGGTGGTGCTAGGTACTTAAGTAGTGACGGTATCTTTATTTACGTCCCACTGGCGAGCGATCGTTGGCCGTACGACGCGAATAATCTCACTTTTATGGAACCACGCTCTGTGCTGTGGTGTGGACACGAGCCCAATAAATTTATATAAGTAGTTTAGGAGCGCACGGAAGTCCCCTCGGACAAAGAAATTTAAAATATAACACATAGTTCGCAGTTAATAGAGACTTTGACAGGGTATATAGGCCGCGTTCCCCAACTAGGTGCAATAGGCTACATTATTAGGTATTCTAGCGTCAGTCGCCCATACTCGTTAAGTCTTAACTGACCATTTGTGAATCTTATAACAACGTGCAGGTGAGTGAATGGTAAGGATAAGAGTTTTAAAGACAGTTCTATCTTGAATCATTGCACCATGCAATGCCCAGAAAGTTATTTTGATTAGAACGGTACCTAATCCTCGAAATCATTATGATTAGAAACCTCACTCAAATAGGTACCTCATCTACAAGCTATAAATACTAATCACAATCATTCAGTCCGCTTGAAAGAGTGCCTACTCTTGCTAAGGAGCATTTACATGGTCAATTTTTTGAGCAATAATTGCCGGTCAATAGTAATGGAGCAATCTGGCAAAAAATGCGCCAGTATTGCTTTTAATTGATCCATGAAAATTATCAGAAATAAATTATTGTTCAATTTATCCATTCATAGTACCTATTCATGTCCCTCAATCCGATATGGCGACAGTGAAGCAACAAATAATTGCATTAAATATTTTTATATGCCAGTAAATTGCTTGCTGGTGTGGTCGTGACGTCATAATCAAGAAATATTGTCTGGAATTGAGCAGTTTTAACTGTCGTGTCTTTACCTATAGGTCTTTATAAAGGTTCACAGAACATAGTTTTGCGTTCGGTTGCAATCTACTGTTATATTATACTACCTAGAAGTAGAAAAGAAGTTGCTAAGCGACGCGACGCTTTTGTTTAATGAATCAGAGCTGGAGCTAATCAAGGCTAATAGAACTTTACCACCCGTGCATGCCAGACTGAACATCGACTTGTACATAAACATACCTACCAATGACTAACTCGTTAGGTTGCGACGACTTGGTATTTATTACGATTATTTATGAAAATACATTTCATTTTGTTTTGTCATCTTACAGTTGGTAGGTATACATACAAACATAACATAATTCATCATTGTATGAAATAAATTGGCTTCAAACACGAGTTTGATTATACGAAAAATACAATTCGAAATTCCAAGACTCAAAAGCTATAGAGAGACAAACTGCATTCTTTTTAGGGTTCCGTACCTCAAAAGGAAAAAACGGAATCCTTATAGGATCACTTTGTTGTCCGTCTGTCTGTCTGTCAAGACCCTTTTTCTCTAGAACGCATGGAGGTAGCATGCTGAAATTAATATCAAAAACTCAAGTCTGCGGTCCCTCGAAGCTGGGAAAAAAATCAACCTTCTAAGTCAACGCAATCAAAAGATACAGTCATTAAAAAGGCTATTTCCATACAAATCGAAAAACCTAATGGAGTACTTCCAGTTGTCCTAGAAACTTGAAATTTGGTATGAAGGTAGCTCTTATAGCACAACCACTCAGAAAAATCTCAAAATCTAAAATTTTTATGTCTGTCTATAGATTTCGCTGACCAATATAAGTTGACCCCACACTGCGTACATTTTGCTTAGGAGCAGGGCTCTGCTAACACTGGACTTCTTAAAACACTGGGGAAAAGCGTTAAAATCTTTCTACGAAACCCTCGTGCGCGAGTCCGACTCGTACTTGGCCGGTTTTCTTCTGGTATAGTTACTTTTAGCTAGCTCTATAACGCCACACGGCTTCGTTCCCGTGGCAGAATTTTGTGAAATCTCATCCTATACCTTGTCTACGTCATAAAGGGAACCTCTTTTTTTATTTAAGTATTTGAAGAGTAATTTACTATTCTTAACCGTTACTTTAAAAATAATGTTTATCCATGCTAACTTCCACCCTCTCCGGATTTCATGAAATTCTGCTTCTGACGAGTCTTAGAAGTATAATTTCTTAAAATCTCTCCTTAACTACATCATAAAGTGAACCTCTGTTTTTTTTCTAGATCCAATGGTTTGGGCTGGGCGATGATGAGACATTTTTTCAGTCGGACTTTCCCGTCTTCGTACGTTTTTCTCCACTAATTAGAATGTATATGTGTAGCAAACGCCCGCGGATATGGACGTCGGGCTGAATTTGCTATAGGCACTATTTTGCTACATTAATGAAAATTATTAGTTTAAAAGCCGTTTATTGAACGAACTTTGATAGAATACATAGAATTAGAAAAGTCACATTATAGATAAAAAAGCTTAAACCATAAACAACTCCTGTTCATGTAGTTCTGAACAATATGTATAAAAAAAACACATAAAAGTACGTAGGTATAAAACATCCGGAAAATATTATCTGTGAGTATAATATGATGGAAAATCGTATTTTGATGCGATTTTCACCCTCATATTTGAAATGTTTCTTGTTTTTCGCGTACAGACAGACAGACGCGGCGGGGGACTTTGTTTTATTTGTTCGTATGTAGTGATTGATACCTAGCTACACGATAATCCACAGCGATTGTACGAACTGTAAATCGTATTGTTATTAGTCGTACAATAATTGACGACAGCGACGATGCACCGCGCTGTTGAATTGTTGCATCCCTTTCCTGGTTAGTTCCTGACCTTGATTTGACTGTCGATGTTTGTAATTAATTTTCATAGGTACTTTACGTACAGTGTCGAATGAATTCATAAAACATTATGGCTATTCTCTTGAGGAACTATAATTACAACAACGTTCAATGCAGTCGAAGCCATACCGTAATCTACCTACAGTTATAATTATAAGCATGCCATAATACTTAGCAAAGTTTTACCGACGCCGACGCGGCGCTGTGAAGTTTAAATTAAATGCATCATGTACTCACGTACGAATCCACTTATCGCTTATCGCATCGAGTGCGTATTTAGATTCGTTCTTCGTAAATAGTTGCGTGTTCGAGTATTGTGAGTCACCGGGATGCAAAACCCCACTTCGTTAAACTTCGCTTCCTATGACAACCTTGTTTGTTGACTTTCCTTATCAATATCACGGCGACATTCGCAATACAGTAACAGAATACGTAATAGTACGGTCGAGGAAATTAATTCCTGACCCACCATGGAACCTTTTCACAGTAAACGTCATAGAGACATCGCATTGCTTGGCAAGGAAAATCGTTAAGACGTTTACTATGAAAATGTTCTATGGTGGGTCAGGAATTAATTTCCTCGACTGTACA
This sequence comes from Clepsis dumicolana, assembly GCA_963691665.1. Classification (NCBI taxonomy): domain Eukaryota; kingdom Metazoa; phylum Arthropoda; class Insecta; order Lepidoptera; family Tortricidae; genus Clepsis; species Clepsis dumicolana. The sequence continues at coordinate 31,484,741 of OY829505.1, read as the reverse complement.
TACAGTATAAAGTCATTAATTTATGATGTTTTGTGATCCGAGAGTTTGGAGTGATTGTGGTAATGGGCAGCTCGGTGACTCGAGCGTGGAGGACTAATTAACATCCGAGAAAATGTGTTTCGTTGATTAAATTTTGGAACGATTCTAAATGTGCATGGAAATAAAAGAGAAACTACTTATAGCTATCGAAAGTAAAGGTTTTGAAATTAAATATATTATGTAAACAAGTACTTAGTTATTTTCTTTGTTAGGCCGGAAACTTTTGGACCGCCCAAGCATCTATGCTCCGCTATACGCTATAGCTTTAGCTATGCGCACTTCCTGAATAAAACAAAAAGTTTTTGAATTACAAAATTAATTCTTTATTTAAATTAGAATAGCAAATATACCCTTGACCTCATAATAAGCGGAAACGGATTTAGTGCGCGGTTATGTAGATAAAGATATTGCGTGTGAATCGTAATCAGTCAAAAAAATGCAATCAAATTATATTTAACAGTCATTAAAGAGGGCAGGTACCAGCGTATGATGCTTCGCCGATGACGACTAGACCAGTATTGCCTTTTCAGGGTTAGCTATACTTTTTTTTTTATAAATTGTTTTATGCTATAAAGTTTAAAACGCTAGATTAAATGATATCTATGCCTTTGACGCACGTCATTTTAGTTCACATCAGGCAATCTTATTATTATTTCCAAACATTGTTTTACGCGGTGAACGCAGCATTGAACAAACAAGGCAAAAGTTGATCGCATGCGTCTAACGCTGCGATTTCCGCACAAAACAACGGCATGCATTAGACGCTAAAGATCTGTGAACTTTTTTCTTCAAGCGTTTCATACATTGTAGCGACTTTTTTGCAGCGGGTTTTTAAGTGACATTTATGGGATCAAATTTTCCATAAACCAGTTACAAGTTTATCATCAGTTTTGTATTTCATTACTTACTACATATGTCAGACGTGTGGCAGAGCCTGGTGCCCGAATAAGGAAGGCCCTTTGTGTCAGGTCACCAGGTCTCCGACCATCAGATGTCTATAACTTCTCGAACAAAAAATTAATTTGCTAAAAATTTGTAAAGCGGGTAAGGTATTGAATACCTACGTGTTTCTACTTTTTTGCTGATGCAATGCTTGATGAAATTTTAATGAATTGTAGGTTCCCATTGCTTTGCTCCTTTGGTCTTTTAATATCGGCGTACATATCCATCCGATACCATTGAATTGATATAAAAGACGACCGAAAACCAGATATAATATTCTACATTCTATGAAATGAAAAGCTACAATAACGACCCCACATTTAGAGACTATGTTAAAAGATATTCGAAACTATTTGAAAAAGTTTGTGTGGCCGCCAAAGCGGAATATCTTAGTAATAAAGTTAAATCCGCTGATAATAAAGTAAAAGCAGTATGAAACGTAATAAATTCAGAGACAGGTAAATCAAAGCCCCATAATAGCCAATATAAGTTAAAGATAGATGAAAGAATAGTAACTTCAGATTTAGAAGTGGCGAGTGCTTTAGAGGATTTTTTCTCTAATATAGCTATAGATACAACTCGTGACTTAAAGTCATCCACTGCACTGGCTGGCTCATACTTAAATGTGGTTCAAAAGGATAGTAACTTGAAATTTTATTTTAAACACAAACTCGGAAGAGATTATAAAAACATTTAAATCTTTGAAAATTAAGAACACAGAGGATCTTTGGGGTATTTCAGTTAAAGTAATGCAATCTGTCATCCATATTGTGGCACCATATCTGGCCGTCGTGTTTAACAACTGCGTCGATGAGTGTGTGTTCCCTGACTTAATGAAGTACAGTAAAGTTATTCCTTTATTCAAAGCTGGCAGCTCATCTGAGCCTGGTAACTTTCGACCGGTTTCCGTGCTTCCTGTACTAAGTAAAGTGTTTGAAAAAATTATGCTAAATCAATTGCTTCATCACTTCAATATTAATGAACTATTTCACAGTCAGCAATTTGGGTTTACGAAGGGCCGCTCGACAACGAATGCGGCTGCAAATCTCATGAAGCACATTTATGACGCATGGGAACAATCGCAAGATGCAATAGGAATATTTTGCGACGTCTCCAAGGCATTTGATTGCGTGGAACACGAGACGCTTATCCGCAAACTTGAACATTACGGACTCACAACTAATGCACTGAACCTTGTTATGTCCTATCTCAGTCAGAGAATCCAGAAAGTAGACATACATAGAGTGCAGTCATGTGGATCACCATTGAAGCTTGGAGTACCACAGGGCTCTATTTTGGGTCCGTTTCTCTTCTTGGTGTACATAAATGACTTGCCCCAGCTGCTAGAACACAAATGTGACATAGTACTGTTCGCTGATGATACCTCTCTCATTTTTAAAGTCAACAGGCAACAGGAAGATCAAAGTCACATCAATGAGACTCTAAGAGATGTGCTGAAATGGTTTACTGCAAACAATTTACTATTGAATGCAGCTAAAACGAAATGTATAAAATTTTCGTTGCCTAATGTAAGACAGGTTGACACTACTATCAGATTAAATGGAGAGAAGCTGAACCTCGTGGATGAGACTGTTTTTCTCGGGCTTACCTTAGATCGCAATTTGCAATGGAGCCCACACCTATCTGGTCTTGCTGGTAGATTGAGCTCTGCTGCTTATGCTGTACGAAGAATCCGGCAATTCACCAATGTAGAAACTGCGCGGTTAGTTTACTTCAGTTATTTTCACAGCATTATGTCTTATGGCATCCTAATTTGGGGCAAGGCGGCCGACATAGAGACAATCTTTATCCTGCAGAAGAGGGCAGTCCGGTCTATTTACAATCTTGGCTCCCGAGATTCACTTAGAGAACGCTTTAAAGAAATCGACATCCTTACAGTAGCTTCTCAGTATATATATGATGTAATATTGTATACACACAAGAACATCAAATCTCTCAAGAAAGTGTCGGATGTGCATGGTTTCAACACTCGGAATAAGCATAAACTTGCCGTCCCTAAATTTCGACTAAGAAAGTAAGTCTTTTTTGGGAAATTGCGTGAGGTTCTACAATAAAGTGCCTGTAGATGCATGGGAATTGCCTCACAATTCATTTAAAAGGTACATAAAGAACGCTCTTTTGAAAAAAGCATACTACAAAGTGGATGAATACTTATGTGATGGCCAAGGCTGAAAACAGAAGATAATTAGGACATCAAAGTGAATTGGCTGCGTCCCGAAGATATTCGTGTATGGTGTCCGGCTCTGTTGCCGTTGTCCGCTGCGTACTAATTGTAATACAATTGACATAAATAATGTTTTATTTATTTGACATGATGACATGAAATGTATATTTCATCAATTTTTGTTATTTGACATTTGGAGACCATATACATCTCCAGTTTATGTATATGTATTATTATACGTATTATTTGACCGTGGAGGCGTTTTACACCTCTGCTGATTTTAAATTTAGTTTAAATTGACCCTAGAGACTATACATCTCTAAGCCATTTAGATTAAGTATTATATTATAGTATTAATTCTGGGACCCTATACATCCCTTTGTAATTTAAATTTTCACAGATATTTGACCTGGAGACCCTATACATCTCCTGCTCAATTAAAACGTGCCAGTAAAGTAAAGTGTTCTGGTTTTGCTGTTCTAATAATTTTACTTTTTACACTTGTTTCTAAAATGCGGTATTTTTTTTTCTCTTAATCTTTTAATGACAGAGTGAGGTTTCTTTGTGTAATTTGTCTGTGGTTACGTATTGTAAGAGCTAATGTAACTTGTTTTTAAAAAAAATGACTTTTATGCCAAGTTTCTTGCGGCGCATTCTTCTTGGCAATCATGGTCTTTCCGAAAGCGCTGGTAGACTCAAAAAAAAATACGTGTAAAAGAGCATTCAACTGCCTATTTGCTGAATAAAATTTTGAATTTGAATTTGAATTTGAATACAAACTCTTGAACTCTCAACCTTTAAAGAACATCTTAAATGCAGCAAAATATTTAATTAATATCAAGACTTGTACGAGTTTTCCGTTTGAATTCGCTGTTTCGCTGATTTGGACACTAGACTCGAAACAAAAAAAACCGGCCAAGTGCTAGTCTGACTCGCGCACCGAGGGTTGCGTACAAATGTATAGGTATGTAAATAGTTCGTCTATCACGAGAATCGAGCCTCGTATAGATTTTTACAATGTACGAACAACGCTCTTCCGTTTCATTATTTGATATCCCAACCCCACACGATCTGGTAGCCCAACTTAATTTTTTTAACACCCCCTTTCAGTCCCTATTGCAAAAAAGATAAAAATATTTTTATTTCTTTTTTATTCGCAATATTGCTGGGCAAATAACACTATTCCAAATTTCAAGCCGGTACCATTATAGTTCCTGAAATAACCAGTGTGACAGACGGATAGACGGATGGACTGAGGCGCATCATAATGGTTGCGTTATACCATTTTGGTTCGGAACCCTAATTAGCCCTTTAAAGATAAGTATTTTGCAAACGGATCCCTAAATAGAAAAACAGGCAAGGGGGAGTCGGTCTCGCGGACATAGGGTTCCGTATAAATTTGTAAGTATGTAAATAATTCGTCTATCACAGGAATCGAGTATCGAGTAAGATTTTTATCGCTGTTCCCGAGTGTTTAAAATTGTGTATGTACCTAACTAGGATCACTTCGCTTCGTTGTCGGTCTGTTTGTCTGGCTCTAAAACTTATAGGGTACTCCCGTTGACCTAGAATTATGAAATTTGGCACGAAGCAATTTCTCTCACTACACAAGTCATGGAAAAAATCAATAAAAGAAAAAAAAAAACGTTTGGGTACTGTAATGAACTGAATCTATTTTCCAATAAAAATCGCCTTCGATAGTCTCATATTTTAATCCATCAGTCCAAGTGTCATACAAATCAATCAAACATGAAAAATATTATAAAAAGTAAAGCTGTCTAAAAAGAGTTCGCAACAGGTACGGAATCTGACTCGCACTTGGCCGGTTTTTTATCAACACGTCAGTTGCAAAGTTATGCAGAAAGAGGCAATCTGTTTCAGGGCAGTTCTTTGTTATGGTATTATCCCTTTGTTGTCTGTCTGTACCTACCTGGCTCAGGCAGACATTACCCTGTCCTGGCCAATAATACAAGTTATAGGTAAGGTACATGGATTACTTTACCTGAGTAAAGTACTTTTAAAAATACTATTCAATTGATTGTTAAACCCGTCGCTCATATGTTTATGTGTAGTTATATTTTTATGATAGTTCAATTGTAGGAACATCGTGTAGGCCTCAGTACTGGGCAGATGAAAATACAAGAAAGTGCTCAAGATAGCCGAGTTAGCCTGGTGGTTTGACCTATGGCCTCTCAAGCAGAGTGTCGTGGGTTCAAATCCCGGCTCGCACCTCTGAGTTTTTCGGAATTTATGTGCGGAATTACATTTTTAATTTATCATGAGCTTTTCGGTGAAGGAAAACATCGTGAGGAAACCTGCACACATCTGCGAAGCAATTCAATGATGTGTGTGAAGTTCCCAATCCGCACTGGGCCCGCGTGGGAACTATAGCCCAAGCCCTTTCATTCTGAGAGAAGGCCTGTGCCCAGCAGTGAGACGTAAAAAGAGGCTGGTGATGATGATGATGATGCTCAAGATAGTAATATAACACACTTGGCGTCCTTTGCAATACCTAGTTAGCTATTGTCACATATTTTTAGCACTTCTTTGCTTCGAAAACTGCACCTACAGCGCTTTAAAACAAGCATGACTAAAGCGATTATACATTTTCACATGCCGGCTTGCACAATGGAAGCCCGTTCCGTTGGTACCTAGGTGATACTTGACCGAGTATGCTAAATTTCCATGTCAGGATAAAATGCACCAATTGTTCTCTAAATAAATGTTATAAATTGGTGGGTAGGTCACCAGTTAAAAAGCAATTGAGCAACGAGCACACAAAGAAAGACACAAATGCCCTTAATTCTTAACTCATACCTAATACACTTTAAACGTATTTACGTACCCTTGGATGTAGGTAAGGTAAGTACCTAGTTAGGTTTTGTTTTGTATTATCCGCTGAATTAGGACAAATTATACCTACTTACCGTAGTCTTTTCCCATTGTGTTGATTCAATTAGAGGTCGCTAGTTGACTGCGTACGATGCTGCCACTAGTTTTTTCAACTTTCGAACATTGTTATGAAACGTTTATAGAGCTGTTTGTCAGTTTGAGGTTGTTATATTTATTTTAAAATTTATTTCGAATGCTGAAATGAGTTTATTTTAGTTTGTTTACTTTTGGCGAGTGAAAGTTTTTGATGCGAATGCGAACGCGCGGCACACCGGACGCGTACGGCGGCGCAGAGGCGTCTCGGCAGACTGAGCCGAGAGCCTGCCTAGCCTGAGCTGGCTGAGCCGAGTAGAGTATTGTGTTGTCCGTGTCGTGGGCCAGCCCGATGAATCTGAATGATTTCATTTTAGTTTTGCTCGCTTTTATTTTAATAGGGTTATTATAGCCACTTGGTTGAACACACCTATTGGAAACCAGTGTTAGCAGAGCCCTACTCCAAAGCAAACTGTACGCAGTGTGGGGTCAATTTATATCGGTTACGACATAGACATATACGTAATCAACTATTTCTCCCAAACTCCCAAACCTGTAAAACCTGCTTATCTCTGATAGTTTTCCTTTTAAATTCACTATATGCACTAAGTACTGCTCCGATTTTGTCCACATTTCCAAATATAACAGTTTTTCTGGTAGAGGGGGGAGGGGGGACACTGGACTCCAACAAAAATGAGCACTTCAAAGCGAAATGTTTCGCAAACGAATAACTTTATCGAAATATGATCTTCGAGCACCCCTAATATTTTTGTAAGACCTATTCAACGATATCCCTCACTATAGGGTGGGCGAGAATTAAAATAAATCATCCCCACTTTACGTGTAGGGACCATACCAAAAAAATTTTTTTTTTCTAGATTTTATCCCAGCACTTTATTGGCCTAATTAATATGTCTATATATGCAAAATTGCAGCTTTCTAGTACCAATAGCCTCTGAGCTATGCCGCGGACAGACAGACAGACAGACAGACGGACATGACGAAACTATAAGGGTTCCTTTTTGCCATTTTGGCTTCGGAACCCTATAAACTCCCAAAGTTAGGTACTGTACTGTAAGATTTTTATACAGCCTCCATGCAGTAAGTGCATGGTTCGGTCCTGGCAAGCTAGACTGATCTGTTCGTTTTTAACTTAGAATTTTATCAAAATCTTGGATTCCAGAAAGCAGATCAGTCGGGCTGGAACCTCGGATTAAGATAGTTGTCAGAGTTGTCTTACAGAATTTGTATTAGCCTTAAGCCCCTGCTATTTGAATATAAATTCAGCCCTGACTAAAATTACCATCTTTTATTTAAATTCATCAGGATTTGCAGGGCTCCATTAGTTGTCCTGTTAGAGCGGGACTCCGTACCTTCTCCAGTGCCCACTTCCTGGGCTACGCCCCACAGTACCTACTCCAAATACCGATAATGCTCTACATTTTGTACAGTGCTATATTTTGTAAGCGCTGTTTACGTTTACATTGGGAGCAGAAAAATAAAATTATGATTATGACTTTTAATATTTAATTATTAAAATCTTTCTAATTTTTAGTACCTACCTACTGAAACAAGGATACACAGAAAACCAGAAAATTTTGCTTACCCCGGGAATCGAACCCGGTTACTTATCATTCGGTTGTTTGTCTCACTATAGCATATGCCCATACTAGGTACAAAATAACAACTAATAAGTAATTAGTAAGTACCTAAGTAATATACTCGAGCAAGCATAACAGTTAATTAGCGCTACTTTTGGGAGAAAACTCTTTGACAGGTTCATTATTTTCAGCTATTATTTCAGCGAATCAGCCAGAGAAGAGTTTTCAAGCTATCTGTGTAGAGCGCACAGGTCAAACACAGTAATAGCCTAGTAACCATTTGGATTTTTTGGAAATAATTCGATAACAAGCAGATTTTTTTGTATTCGGCACTTATAAGTAATTTTAAGAACCTGTGTTTTCAAATCCACAAAAAAATTTGTCCCGGAACATAGAAAAAAAATGTGGTACCCTAAAAAAGGTGTTTTTTTTATACAACGAGGAAGGCAAGCGAGCAAGTGGGTCACCTGATAGTAAGTGATCACCACTGCCCATAGACACCCGCAACTCCGGAGGGTTTGCAGATGCGTTGCCAACCTAGAGGGCTAAGATGAAATGCCTCTTGTGCCCGTAACTACACCGGCTGTCTTACTCTCCACACCGGAATGCAACAGTGCAAGCACTGCTGCTTAGCGGCGGGATTAACGAGTAAGATGGTGGTAGCGATCCGGACGGACCTCGCACAAGGTCCTACCACCCGCAACCCGCTTTTCTTCAGCAAAAATTATAACAGTATTTTTTTGTGAATACGTGTTTGTAATCATCAGTTTTAAGACACGCAACCGGAATCTACCAATATATGTAGCCGGAAATTAGAGTAGATATTTAAACTTTGGTGATTATTTCATAGTTTGGCCAATATAGTTTAGGGAAAAAAACAAAACATGGGTTTTTTGAGTGACATATCAACAATAAGCATGTTTCAAATAATTATCATTAAAAATCCACCAATTTATATGTTTAGAAATCACTTTTTTTTATCCGCTATATAATTTACAGCAAAAATAAGGCAGTTATTATTTGAGGTAGACTTTTAATTTTATGAATAGGAAATGCCATTGGAATAGAAATCCACCCAATATTTTGATTTTTTGGCAATATACTCATAGATTACGCACATGTGCAATCCGATTTGGAATCTTTCTTTTATTTATTTATTTATAAATAACTTGTTATAAAAATGAGCAAACAGTTTTTTTTGTATTACTATTGTATTACACCGTCGCGGTCACAAATTTTGGTGGATTATCGAAGAATACGTTTTTAAATTACCTATCCTAAATTATGACGTTAAAAAAATGCTGTTATGATTTAACGTTCATTTTACATCTATAGCGAAGCCATAAGGTTCTCACAGTATAACGCTTTTTCACGTTTTTCACATCAAATATCACTATGATCGCCCTCGTCAAGGCATTGCGATGTTAGGTATTATATTATAACGTTTATCGTAATAATAATAAAAAATAATAATAAGGTCACAACCAGATAAAAATAAGTATTTAATTTAGACCGTTGCTTAGTGATACTTTAATTATATACGAGACAGCAACGTGCACTAATTAAACTAACTTTTTAAATAGCACCACCTGCTTTAATCTGTTCTTACCTTTATTCCATTATGGTTGCCTGGTAGAGATCGCTCTGTAGCGATAAGGCCGCCCATTGCTACCTTGTATTTTCTTTGTGCCTTATTTCTTGTTTTGACTGTTATGTGGTGTTCAATAAAGAGTTATTGTATTGTATTGTGTACCCATAAGGAGGGATATTGACGTTTGTAGCTCAGTGCGTCCTTCACTGACTCAATCATTAAGAAATGACGCAATGAGCGACAAATGAGAAAACGGCGCCCGTGTTCAGACGTCCGGATTCCGGATACGCATAAATTTTTGCACCTTATTCCAAAGTGAAATACTGCTACTTAGTGTATTTAAATATAGCTTATGCCCCGCGGCTTTGCCCGCGTGAAATATTTCAAAATATGCTAGTTCCCTATACCGTGGTAATTTCGAAAAACCTCTTAGTGCACCTCTAGGATACTCACGGTATAATATGTTTGCCGAATTTCAAGTCTCTAGGTCCAGTGGTTTAGGCTGTGCGTTGTCTGTCAGTCAGTCAGTCACGGTAATGTTTTATAGGTATAGATTAACTACTTATCTTTTTTTTGTTATTCACCGTACTTAAGTATTTAATTTTAAAATCTTTATTTAATCAACGCAGCGTTGGTCAACGGGTGTGTTAGATAATTAGTTTGTTAATACATGTACTTAGGTACCTACCTAATTAGTAATTACAAGCTTTTACTTATGATTTGCTTTGAAACGACTTTTTCCAGCAGTGTTATCACTTTATCATGAACCCCCGCTGAGTTAAGCTTATCTCAGCTGGCGGCGTAACTATACCGGTGTCCTTCGCCGCTGCACGCTGTTTAGAGTCAAAATAAATAACATTCAAAGACACGCTAAATGTGTATGCATTCGTATATCCTTATCATAAAAAAAAATAGAAATAAAAAAACGTGTTTCGGTTTCGGCATCAACAGCAATGAGATCGATGTTATCTTCTCTTTCATTCCTTCATCATCATCTCATCATATCATCTTTGATAAAATTTACTTAAGTACCATATTTTTAGGGTTCCGTACCTCAAAAGGAAAAAAATGGAACCCTTATAGGATCACTTTGTTGTCCGTCTGTCTGTCTGTCTGTCAAGACCCTTTTTCTCTGCAACGCGTGGAGGTAGCAAATACTCTAAGCTTGCAGTCCCTTGAAGCTGTGAAAAATAAACCTTCTAAGTCAACGCAATCAAAAGATACAGTCATTAAAAAGGCTATTTCCATACGAATCGCCGAAATCTGAAAACCAAAAGGGTACTTCTAGTTGTCTTAAAAACTTGAAATTTGGTATGAAGGTAGCTCTTATAGCACAACCACTCAGAAAAGTCTCAAAATCTTAAATTTTTATGTCTGTCTGTAGATTTCACAAACCAATATAAGTTGACCCCACACTGCGTATATTTTGCTTAGGAGCAGGGCTCTGCTAACACTGGACTTCTTAAAAAACTGGGGAAAAGCGTTAAAATCTTTCTACGAAACCCTCGTGCGCGTGTTCGACTCGCACTTGGTCGGTTTTTTCGTTCTACATTCATATTTCTCGCTTTATCTTTCTGTTTTCGTCCACATATTCTGACTGGTTAATTTCAGCCTTTCGTGCTCCACTCTCTTTTTAACCAACTTCAAAAAAGGTGGAGATTGTCAGTTCGTTGTAGTATATATTTTTATAGCTTCTTACATTACCTCGCATAATCGATATCGACAAACACTCTATGAACACTGAACATGTTAGGCCGGCACTTTACTTGATCCTATTAGCCAAATGTTTGTTATTGCATCTTTGTTCTTCGGGTAGAATCGAACGGGCGACACGAACATTTGTCAAATTCGCCCAAGTGAAGTGCCAGCATTACCTATTATACACAATAGCTGTTAAGGTCCTAACGGACGTTAAATAAAATAAGCGGACTGTACAACATAAGGTCTGATTTAATCGCCGTTACAATAACCTAACCAACTTAGAAAAGTTGAAAAACCCCCGACATTGTAATTTCAAACTTCAATATTTCAAAAACGGGTTAACCGATTTTAATAAAATTTAGCTAAGAATCGTCTCGATTAGAATAGCTTTCGACTGAAAAAACCCGCATCGAAATCGGTCCACCCGTTTGAGAGCTATGATGCCACAGACAGATACACAGACACTCAGATACACATGTCAAACTTATAACACCCCTCTTTTTTGTCGGGGGTTAAAAATACAACTTAACTCTAGATTAAAACCTAAATTTGGGAGCGGTCTGCGGTCGGTGGCATTGCCGGCGCGATGGTCGTAACGTCGCCGTGTCGTCCGCCCGCGCACCTTCTCCGGCTCGTGGCGAATCCGGTGCTTAAAGGGCTTACCTGAGCCAGACGCTGAAATGGCTGCTTTTTAGAGCCATTCTGTACATTATTTAAACGATAAAACCAAAATATATAAATTCATTAAGTATTTATAGCATCTTAACTTGTTTTTCTGTTTCGTATATTTTTTTCGTATTTAATGCTTATGATATCTGCATCACAAGTCAAGTCGCGATTAATATTCTGGTACTAAGTACATCATAAGCATAATTTACTTTGACTTGTGACATACATCAATGTATAGAGAATTTGATATGCTAGAGATTTTTTTTTTCGAAAAGATGCGTTATTTGTGATAACACTGTGTAAAATGAATTTAGACCTATATTTAATAGATGTTGCCACTAAAACGAAGTTGTTTAGTAGAAGTGAGGTGGAGTGAGGAAGGCGCGAAACGTTCAAGGTCATCCTCTCAGGGAAGCCTCTTAACAGTAGCAACGGCTGGTAGATTCCAGACCTTCAAATGTGCTGAGACTGTAATGCAATTATTGACACAAGAAAACGTCTCTACCGCGTTTACGTCTGAATTACTATGGGTAAATTGGCAGCGCCTCTAGTGGCACGTATCGACAGCAATCTATTCTCATAGTATTTGACTGTTTTGATACTTTGAAGTAAACGCTCTGAGCGCTTAATGTAATCGACGATCAAAATATACGTCTCCAACGCGTTTGCGTTCAAGTGACAAATACAATGAGCATAGTTTGCTGCCGATACGTGCCGTTAGTGGTGATGCCATGGTGATGCTAATTGGTCCATAGTAATTCAGAAGTTAACACGAACGCGATCGCGACATTTTTTTGTGTCAAAAATTACACTAGAGGCTCTGAAAACTGTGTAGACGCAGCTTTATGATTATATTCTCTTTGGTAGAGCGTGCTTAGACGTCGTCGGTATATTACAGTTACATACTTAATTAAACTTGCTTTTGTTCACAAAACAAAAATATATTACTAATAAAGTTTCTTGTACCTACAACTCTTATCTAGAGCAAGTATTTAGTCTCGTACCAGTACCTACCTATCTATCGCATGATTCCCTACAATCACTTTATAAACAAGCACCGATTCGTCACATTTTATCGCAGTGATTTCCCGTATTTAATTTCTCAATTGCTGAAGGTACTTGCTTTAATATATTTGTATAATAATATTTGCTTGTACTCGTATTACCATATACCTGCAAATATTGGTCGCATTTATATACAATTTAAAGCGCTCTAAGTAACCTGCCTAGTAATCTGCCAGAAATTTGATAATTCTTGAATTTCGACCAGTCTGTTTCTCGAGTCTGTAGCTGAAGTTCACACGGGTCAAAGCTTTGGGTACGTTCACGGGTAAACGGCCCGGGGTCCGGGACAAAGCCTTGCACCGTCTGGTTGTTGACCCGGGAATCGGGACCCCTAGTTTTAATAGCCGAACAATTAACATGCTCTATGGTCGCGGATGGAAAACGAATCTTGTTTTATTGTTGTAAGTAATGGCAAGAGTACCAGAGAGCTAATTCGTTTAATTTAGATAATCTCATATTTAATTAGGTACATCGTCATCATTGGTATTGTTTGTAAGGAAAGTACGCAATGAAAATGATTAAACAATGGCATTCGTATGACTTATCCGATATAACAAAATGATTCGGAGCGGAAGAGCTTGAGATTGTAGCACCGAAGGAAGTGTAATTTAAGCGTTTTATTGACATCATACTCGTATGGTGGCGCCGCCGTGGCGGGGGACTAGCTACCTACCCCCAGTTAGGGTATCGGCTATTTTGGCTGTTGGCCAAGCCAAGCATGCCCTGCTTACCAAAAACAATTTTGTTTTCATTTAGTGAGCTGTGAAAAGTGAATAACAGGATATATTTACGTAGAATTTACGTAGCGCTGTTTGAAGTGCCTACTGAATGCGATAACAATGTTTAAGTAGTTTAGAATTAAAGATAACTGCTATTAACGCGAGGCTTTGTAAGTGCTTTTCATGGCAACATAAATGGTAACTAACTTACCTAATTTGACCGAGCGAGCGCGAAGCGTCTCCGATTCAGAGCGTCTAATGTAATCAACGGCAAAAAAACGTCTCCATCTCGTTTTCGTCTGATATACTTACTATGGCCAAATTGGCAGCGCCAACAAACAATTCTCATATTAATTGACGCTAACGCGTTCGAGACGTATTTTTTGGCCGTCGATTAAGTACATTAGAGGCCGCTGCTTGGGCAAAAAATCTTTCGTACCTTTGTCCGGATGTCTGCCCGGACGATCAGCTGTTCTCCTCTACAAGTCGCATTACTCAACCGATACTCGGGTAAATTTGTGAGCAATTTTCTTGCCTTTCTTTATTTGAATGACGAGTGCGCCCTTATAAAACGGTTAAAAAGAATATGACCCTTTACGACCCAATTTTCTTCGACCGCGCGTGTCAAATTTCAGATTTCAGACGCGTTTTTGAAAATCTTATAATGTAAAAATGTTGTAGTGGTTAAGGGCTTGTAAGACTAGGTGTAAATAAATACATATTCTTGTTATTAATCGGTGTTTTCTACAGCTGTTAAGATTTCCTAATCATATGTAGTTATTTTTATATACATGAAAGTGGAAAAAAATTTATCATCTGAGATTTGATCAAGACTAGCAAAATTCACATAAATGGAATGGCATTTTTTCTTTTATTGCTATTTAATCAAATAAGTCATTTTGTGCTGAATCCAACGATACACATGGTTTATAATTACGGCGTCAATGATACATTATTTTTGAGAAATGGTAATGTCCACGTGAGGTGAAGGGCCCTCATTTCTCCTGCCACTCAACGGATGGCCCTGCCAATTGAAGGGTTTGAGTACTTGAATGAGTACTTTCAGACGCAGTAACCTGGATCCATAAGTACATTGTAGTTTAATCACATGATATACAGCATTTCTTTCTCTTTCAGACTATATTGGACTTATAGGCGATTTACCTATACCTATAATTTTTTTTATCGATTCGTTTTTTGAGAATTAAAAAACATAGTGTTCAAAATGAGCTCGCAAGGTCTACAGCTCACAGCCACTAGTTACTAAGCAGGTACCTACCTAAACCATAACATTCTATACACAAACACCAATCACCCCATACAAAATCAAAGGCGAAACAAGACTTTCAATTTCACCCTATTATGCTTTGACCATGGACCATGGCGCTCGCCGCGCGCTCAGGGTGGATGGAGTCGGGTCTCGCTCGATTCTCGCACTCCCGAGGCGTCTCGTTTCCAATCAGTGAATGCAGGCGCGCTCTGAGCACAGATGCTGGGACCCGAAAGATGGTACTTCGGTACTTCGGTTTTGTTGCCAGTTTTTTTTATTAAAAAAAAACGGGCCAAGTGCGACTCGGACTAACGCACGAGGGTTCCGTAGAAAGATTTTAACGCTTTTCCCCAGTGTTTTAAGAAGTCCAGCGTTAGCAGAGCCCTGCTCCTAAGCAAAATGTATGCGGTGTGAGGTCAACTTATATTGGTCAGTGAAATCTACAGACAGACAAAGTTTTAAGATTTTGAGACTTTTTGGAGTGGTTGTGCTACAAGAGCTACCTTCATACCAAATTTAAAGTTTCTAGGACAGCTGGAAGTACCCTTTAGGTTTTTGGAAATCTGCAATTTGTATGGAAATAGATTTTTTAATGACTGTATCTTTTGATTGCGTTGACTTAGAAGGTTAATTTTTTCAGGACTTCAAGGGACCGCAGGCTTGAGTATTTGATATTAATTTCATCATGCTACCTCCACGCGTTCCAGAGAAAAAGGGTCTCGACAGACAGACATAAACAGACAGACGGACAACAAAGTGATGCTATAAGGGTTCCGTTTTTTCCTTTTGAGGCACGGAACCCTAAAAACGAATCTAAGAAAAAAAATATTTATGGAATTTGCTCATAAAATTTCAGGAGAATCGATTGAGAAATGCGACCTGTATAGAACAGCCGGACACGACAGAAATTTTGTCCAAGCTGAAACAGAGACGTTTCGCTCACTTCGTTTGCTCGAGCAAAAAACGTATAGGAACATAGAACCTCCTTTTTTGAAGTCGGTTAAAAATTACGAAAAGTGTGATAAAAATATTTATAAATGCTTTTTGACCGAGAGAACAAAGTGAGCACTCGTTTCAACTTGGACAAAAATGCTTTCGTATGTCTGTCCCACTCACTCTCCGGCTGTTTCTTCTTGAAGCATTTCTCAACCGATTCTTGTGAAATTTTGTGAGCAGGTTCGTTAATTATAAAGATCTTTTTTGTCGATTCGTTTATTGGAAAATTGGAAATTTTTGAATGTAAAAAAAAGAAACAAAAAATGTTCAAAAATGAAATGACCCAATCTTAGAGAAATTTTGTGATCAGGTTCCATGATTATATAGGATTTTTTTTGTCTATTCGTTTTTGTGTAAAGAAAAATAACCGGAAAATTTTCAAAAATGAGGTCGCGAGGTCTACAGTTCACAGAGCCACTAGTAAGTAAAAATAGGTACGTAGTTACAGTAGGGTTGGCAATTTAATATTCATACTTCTAAGACCACGGGTATATGCAATTTGATTACTTACCTTCTTATTGGATCACGACGCAGCATACTTTCGGCTACGATCGCATGTCGTCGAAGACGCCCGCAGTCAAGCTGTTATGTGCGGCTTGGTAATATAGACATTAAATACTGTGTGCATGATTTAATATCGTTTAAAGATTGTATAATCCCCTCTGATCCAATACGATGCGGGCAGTTTCGTGGAAATCATACTTTAGGGAAACTGTTCACTGTTTGTGTATACATATAAGTACAGCGTGTAACAGGAACAGGCACCCCATACGATAATTCACCGGGGTATATATATTATACATATTTTGTCCATTACATATCTATTGCATTTGTTCACCTTTCAATGTCCTTTGGAAGTGTGAAATATGTGAGGTTCTTAACCTCGTTATTATTTATATGCTTTCCCATTTTGGATTCTCGTAATAGCACGGACTACGCAACGCTTCGCTTGAGTGAACATGGTAAATTTTATCGACTTATCACTTTCTACAGAGTCTAGTCCGACAAGTCGACTAATTTGAGAGTCAGCGCCATTACATTTCTTGTTGGCGCTGGAAAAGGGTTAAAGGGATTCGAACTCTGGTGGGATTTCATTATTCGTAGTCCCCAGGTTTATCTTATTTTAATATTTAGCTCGCTTGAAGTAATAGGATAATAGGAAATTGATTTGGAGGAAATAGGGGCAAATACATTCAGCTTCTCTAAAAGACCAATCTATAAAGACTTCTTTCACAGACCAGGGTTAGACACTAACCAGGGGTTAACTAACTTGACGCTTGTGTAGTCTGACGTTTCATTAACCGTGGGATAGTGACGGTGCAAGTCAGCCTTACATTTCTAAGAATTAAATGTAATAATAATAAAATAGTGATTTTCGATCATAATATTTTTATTCGCATACATTAATTGATTATGATACATTGAGCGCTAAGGCGCATCATCGGCGGACGTCGAGCGAGCAGCTGCTCACTCGGCATTCGCCTCAAATTACATTATTCATTTATATTGCATCAACGTCCGTGCTGCAATAATCGTCGCTACATATTCACTAGTGAGAAGTCTAGAGGCAGCATCTGTCAGTGCGATGCGTCATCCACGCGGGCGCCGTCGCGCGGAAGCCGTCGTTCGCGTTTATATACAAACAAGCGGGGCGGTTCCGGCGGCGGCACAGCGCCGCGCCCGCGCCAGGCGGGAATACACCGTACTCTAAAATACTCTAACAGATCGTTTTCTTGCAAGCCTCAATGCCCTTACATGGCTCAAAGACAAATTCAGGGTCAGCACTCTAAATGGGTCAGTAGGTATGGGGAAGTCTGAAACTATACAGATACAGAAATTTGATCTAGGGAACCATATCGAAGGATTACGAGCTAGGAGAACTGCATCCAAAGAAGAACACACGTAATTTACCTTAAATTATTCGGAAGAGTTTTATTGCAGATTGGATGGACAGAATTTAACAGGGCAGAACATAAATCAAAGTCGTGTTAGTTAGAACACTTTAGGTTATAACTCAAGAACGGCTGAACCGATATTTATGATCTTTGATTTTTTGGATTTGTCTCCACCCCAAATAGCAGAATAACTATTAAATATCAGAAAAATTCAAGGTTTAAAAATGATAGAGAAAGTTATTTTTCTTATAAAAATCAGGTTTCGAACTTCACCATTTTCCGCATTGACAATTCACTTCATCCATACATTGTTAGTCGGTAAGTTCTAACTCCAAAATCATCGACGTAGTTTCTTGGATAAAATTTCTTATTATTTATCTTAATTTCAGACTTCACCATACTGACTCTTTTAAATTCATCACCTGTATGGTTAGTAATTGGCGAGAATGAAGGTACATAATGGTGGTTTCTTTATAATCTGAACCTTCGGCGTCCTACAACTGGATTTATATAACACAAGTGTATTCATCTTGCCTACCATGCGAACATGCAATATATCTAACACAAAACCTGCAACGGTAAGTCACTGATGGTATTTTAAATGGAGATCAGGACAAATTAGGAACCTTAAAGCTCTAATTGCTCGCTCCGTGAAAAAATACGGAAGTTCCACAATATTGTTACCGTTATTTATCAGAATAGCTGTTACCTAGTTAGTGGAGAACCACTCATTAAATTCGAAGTAATCTAAGGCAGTATCATAGCGTATATAAGAGTAACGTACAATAACAAGAGAATTAAAGTTTTTTTAAACACGATTGTGGAAACAACGCTTTGCCGAAGCGCAAGTCTAAAGCTCAGCTGGCCAAGTAGACATGCCCATATGTAATCGTTTTGACATACAAAAATTTTGTTAAGTCTTGATAAACTGGTGGCAAAACTTTTAGAAAACTTTGCAAACCACGACACTTACATTCACATTACGATACACTTGGCACGATTTCTGCAATTTATTTAATTCGTTTAGAAGCTATACAGTAAGGCTATCTACCTGTATCTAGCCATCTTATTAGCTAGTACCTGAGCCGCGACGTCCAGTATATTTATCAATTTTTAAATAACTAAAAGAACTTAATATAGCACGTACCACTCCACACACTCATTGTCCTAACATCTCTGCCACTATGACATTTGCGCAAGAACCTTTTTTATCCAATAGGCGACGTTTTTATACAGATATGATTAAGATTTATTATCCAGTTGCAGTAAGTTTTGCACTAATAAATTTTTATGCCTAAGTGTTATTCGATTCTAACTACTTAATTTAAAATTTTTACCAACGGACTGTTCTTTTAAGTAAACATTGTAAATGGTTAGTGAACATATTGCTTATTTTGTATCTGTTTTGATTGAATTTGCATTTCTTAAATTATCCTCAGTTTTACTTAGTTAGGCGTCTCTATCCCAACGAAAATATAACTAGTTTAGAATGTATTAGTTAACTGACACCTCTGAATCCAGCAGATAGTATCAGGCACCATATCTCTCTTTTTAACACAATTGTCCCATGATATTTAATTATTTATTATTTAAAAAGTCGACACGGTAAACTTCTTCGTGCTGGTTGAGGTTGTGACTTTTATACGTGCACGAGTCACTTGTAAATAACACGTATTGAAGGATACAATGGCGTTGAAAAGGTTAAGGTCAAAACTGACTGAAGAATGGTGTATATTTTCTTGTAAATCTATGTAATAACATGAAATGCAAATCAGCAATATTCACAGCAAAACGGTACTATAGGCTAGCTTAAGTGTAAATATAAGAATTAAACTGCTCCAGGAAGCGCCTGTAAGACACAATATTCCACATAATGTTAGAGCTAGAGAAGATATGTACTGCAAATACAATGTTAAACAAAAGTGTCCTTTGTGAAATAACTTATTATTTGCGAAGGCAGTTTTCATTATTGCTTTTTTTATTAGAGTAAAACAGTCGTATAATACTGGATATTTATAAGTTTCACTAGTCTACAACACCCAAACGTTGACAGATTAACCGGCCAAAGGAATGCAGGCCAGATTAAACAAAAAAGTTATATGTATATTGCAAGTCTACTGTGTACTATGTACATATTGTACAGGCCAGTTACGCTAAAACAAAACGGTTGGCTAATAAAGCATGCTTGTGCACGTGAACTAAGGGCCCGCAATGAAAATTAGAAATATGCAGTACAAATATAGAGGATTACAAAAATCTGATTATGTCAAGATGCCAATCACGATGACCATCCGCCGACGATCTATTGCCGGGGCATTCAGCTGTAAAGGCAACTGATTGCAAAACATGACACTTTCGTTTTGAAATTAATTCAAAATTTAAGTTTTGATACTACTATACTCTGTCTTATATCAAAGAATACTATATTGAGAAAAAATACATGGTGGATTTGGATATCGTATTCGATCAACTGCCATTGCGTTCAAAAGGTCTGGATTGATCATACTATTACTTGGCCATATCCAGCCAGGGGCCAAACTAGTGCAATTGCGCAGAATTAAAAAAAAATTGTCAGATGACAAGCAAAATCACTAACTACGTTCACTAATTTAAGTCGATAATCAACCTTATTACTCTTTGAACATGGTTGATTTACCTTAAAATATTTTTTACATTTAGTGACTTTTGCTTGTCACCCGACGATATGAACCTTCATGCCGATTACTAATATCTACTATGGAAAGCTTAACTAATGCAATGCATCTAATGTTGTGCAAATAAAGAAAAACATGGTGAAATATGCTAACTGTAAAGTATTTAAATCACAAAACGAAATGTATCGTCGATGGTGATCAAAGGATATGCACTAACCACTAACGAATAAAAATAGTTATGTTGAAATTAAACTGAACATAGAATGAATTGAAAGAAGCCTTTGACCAAAGCAGATAAAGAGAAATAAGTGCATTTTAATAATGACATAGTGGCTATGCAGTTTAGCGGAGGCATACTATACTTTACAGTACTGTACTGTACTTTACTGTTTTGTTTATATACGAGTTAACTAAAAGACTAAGCGGAACAATCAAATACTCCGTGCATTAAACTGGTCGAGAAAAAAACAAGAGCCGGCATCCAATCAGAATGTAGAAATAGTTTTATTAAAGATATTAGTCTCATTACTATTACATGTTTAAATATTACATTATAATTATTATCTATAGTAAATAATCCTATTATGATCAGGATTTCTAAAGATTTTAATTGGTATACTGCGATTACATTATATATTAATCAGAAGACATTAATTAAAATTTTGTAGTCATGAGAAATGAAAACGGCCTGGATTCACAAGAGTTATAAACCCGTTCATAGCTCTTGAGTTTACTGTGTGATCCTTCACACAGTAAACTCAAGAGCTATCAGATCATGGCTTTCTACAGAACATACGAATTAATTAAAGAGTCTAGCGTATCTCGATAAAAGTTGACGCGTCTCATAAAGGCTGAGTCTTCGTAAAAGCCTACTCGGGAGGACTAAGTTCTATGTGGGCTAACCCAAACACTCATAGTAACATAAGAAATAATTAACGACCCCAAATAAGAGTTAAATTTTCAAGTATTGTTCTGTTCGAAGCCCTCAGCGGAGAAGTACGGCTATACAGCCACGGTGATATATTTGGTTGGACTCCTGCAATAACATTCTGTTTTCGTTAATGTAGAATTTTGGGCCACTTCTTCTCTGACGGCCTCGGTTATAAAATATAAATAATTTTTGGTTTCGAATCTAAAGATGTTTTGACATTACCTAAGAACTAAGTTGCCACACATCGTGGAGAGACCTTGTTTAATTCTTTGACATCAGACAGAGTGTGCGGTCGGACGGTTAGCATCAGAAGACGAACATTGAACTTAAGAGTCAATTAGCTGCGATTGGAATTTTGTCGTAGATATTTTAAGTAACTAACATTACAATTAGAAGCACGCTGAAGCTCATGCTCGCAATTAAAACCATAGCATCTAGTTCGCTATAAATCATAATAAGACTATATTTATTAATATTTTGAAATAAATCAATTAAGAGTAGTAATTCTAAATTCTAGTTTGCGATCAATCATTATAATTATTATCGCAATGTCCAGTCCGCGGAGAACTCAATATAAAAGTGCGATTAAATTCAAGAGCAGCGAAAATTCAGTACCATACCCTAACAACAATATCAACCATCGCATCAGCCAGCCGTTCAGTCCACGAGCGTACTGGACATCGCGGTAAAGTCATGAAAATAAAATAATTAGAATAATAACATCGTATGCATGAGTGCATTGAGATTTGTATGAAAAAAAAATCATCTGCTAGTGTTTGCACCTCACATAATCTTAATCTTCGATAATTTACGATTAACTTATAATACCGAAATCCTAAGGTCGGCTGCGTGTACCGCCTCACTCGGCCTTGACCTCGGCGACGGGGGCGTCGGGCGCGGCGACCGGCTCGCCGGGCGGCTCGGCCGACGGCGCACCCTCGCCGGGCTCTGCGGCGCGCTCAGCCACGCCGCCGCCGTCTGGAACCGCATTATACTACTATGAACATAAGCTGCCTTCTGTTAACCACACTCAACGACATCCTAGCAACCAATTAAACCCTGTTAGCTAACTGTACGTGATTTTCATTTTATTAATACGTTAAGACTTTATAGTTTGCGCTGATTTAAAACGAAAATGAGACAGAGTCCATAAACCCACGGCAGGAATAAATACTGCCGCACATTAGGCCACACGATGACAGCCTCTCGGTGGGTGGACACGGTCAACTATCCACTAATACTTGAAAAATAGCATGTGTATTGTTGTGGTGTCGGATGACGGCTAATGGACTACCATTAGCCGTCATCCGACACACTAGTGCGGCAGCGATAATTATTAAGATAGTAATAGTGGTCAATACTGACTGCGCTGGTGTTGGTGATAGTACATGTTGTGCCTGGGCTGCGCGTGATGCGGGCGCGCGGGCGCGGGCGGCGCGCGGTACATGGGCATAGCGGGCGCGTGCGGCCGCTGGATTGGCGCCGGGTAGCGCGGCGCGGCCATGCCGCCGCGGGGCATGCCGCCGCCACCGCACCGACCGTTGTTACCGCCCATCTGAAGCGAGACAGGTTTCAGCTTCCTTATTGCAATCCTAGTGTGACCGCGTCACGAGACTGACGTCACTTAACAAGTGTCCTAACGAGGGCTATCGAGAGTCAAAAATCCGCTAGGATCGGAGTGAAGTCTAACTGTCAATTTCCACCAATCAGTCTTTTCTCCCATTGGTGGAAAATGAAAGAAAGAACTCACTCGACACTAGCGATCCTGGCGGATTTTTGACTGGCGCTATATCTACACAACGTATAGACATTGGCAGTCCTCTTTGCTTTATCATCATGTTTAAGTTATAAATGCGTAGAGGAAGCCGCGTTTAGGCGCTGGTAGTAAAAACTGGTTAATAAATGAATAACATGAATATTTGACAAGGCGACTTACCTGCTGCTGGTGCTGCTGGTGTTGTTGGTGCTGCTGGTGCTGTTGGTGCTGCTGGTGCTGTTGATGTTGCGGATGTTGCGGGTGCTGCGGATGCTGCGGATGCTGCGCATGTGGGTGCTGCGGGTGCTGCTGGTGGTGCTGGTGCGGCGTGTGCGCGGGCGGCGGGTGCGGCGTGTGCGGCGGCGGCGCGTGGTACTTGTGCTGCGGCGGCGAGTGCGGCGGCTTTTGCACCTATACACAATCGAATTTGCAATCTACCAAACCAAGGTCGAAGTTTGCTAAGCTAGTCTCGAAAACATTTTTTCGTTGTCAGTTTTGAATTGATTTGTTCAGTAACAGTTGCAACAGTCTCATATTAGTGCTTAGGTGCGTACGGATTAAAGCAGTTTAGTTCGAGGCAGCCTCACCATGCACAGCGGCGCTGCTCGCAAGCATTTAGTAGCGCGTTTGTTTGCGCGGCCAAGCAACGTGCTCACGGCGACCCGCCATTTGTGCGTCGAAAAAATGGCGTCGATCGCAATCGCAGCTGATGCTGCTTTTATCGTGATTCAGTAATTTTGATAAGAAATTTCCGCCTTGGTGGTGGATGAAACAGTTATATAAAAATTGCAATTCATTTGGTGCACATTTACTTCGCCAAATTACTTTAGAAAATTAGACACATCAGAAAGTGAATGTTCAAGAAACATTTTATCGTTGTCCTACACCATTGCACACTATACAAATTGATTTTATGACTTTAATTATCCTTCTGACCAATAACACGCTCACTACGTGATTTAACCTCAAAACTTGCCCCGCGCGCAAACAAGTTTGCGCGTGTCAGCGTCCATACTACGCGAGACACGGACACCGAGGCACCTTTGAGCACGGTCAAAAAACCGACACTTGACGGTTCGCCCTAAAATGTGCGCGCGCAGTGCGCGAAGTACGTACGGATTCAAGCAATTGGTCGCGCCGTGCATGGCTCACCCTGAGGCTGCCTCTGATAAGTACGCAGCTTTTGGTATACCATTATACCACATATAGCTGGGAGCTGGGTCCCGAACTTGGTAAATTTTATTGGACGACTCACGATTCGGATTTGGGAGTCACTGGCTTATGTAAATTATTTAATTGGTCTTTATCTTATTCGAGGTTCTTTTTAATGTTTAACAACTGACCAGCAATACTCAATAAAGAATTACCTATTTTAAAAATACTCACATTAGGTTTCCCTCCTTTGCCTTGAGGCGTGGGCGAGGCGGGCTCGCATAGTTGCGCAAACCCGTTCGCGTGTTCGTGCAACGGACTCTTAAGCTGTTGCTGCGGCGGCGGACGCTGTTGCGGCGCCGGCGGGGCGAACTGTTGCTGCAACGGCGCGCGGAACTGTTGCTGCTGAACAAATATTTTAGATTAGTAGTTGTTTGGAAACTAAAGTCCAAGTGTTAAAGGGATAGTAAGCAAGTTCTTTACAACACTTTTATTGATGCATGTCAACGCTTTATAGACCCGTAAAAAATATT
Source organism: Clepsis dumicolana (assembly GCA_963691665.1). Taxonomy (NCBI): domain Eukaryota; kingdom Metazoa; phylum Arthropoda; class Insecta; order Lepidoptera; family Tortricidae; genus Clepsis; species Clepsis dumicolana. The sequence continues at coordinate 31,460,117 of OY829505.1, read as the reverse complement.
TACTTATTTCGTTATTTATTTGACATGACGTCAAAATTTGGAATAATCCTAACTTGTATTGTAATGGAAGTATTTTAGCCTGTTACAAATACTAGAGCAGGAAATAACCTGCATCTGCTGCACAGCCGCAGCGACCTGCAGCTGAGACGACAGGAACTGGGAGCTGAAGGCGCCCGACTGCGCCTGCTGCGTGAACTGCAGCGGGTACGTAGGCGCGGGCGCGGACGGCGGCTGGTAGGGCGAGTAGTACGAACTCGCGGGCGGCGCCGGCCGCGGCATCAGCCCCGGCAGGGAGTATGGCGCCTCGCCCACCGGCCCCGAGTAACCCAGATACTGCTGCTGGTACGTATTCACTCCACCTACTCCACCCACGCCACCTACACCACCGCCTTTGCTACCTGGAAACGACACTAATGAGTCAAAATGACACGACCACAATCCTTTTGACAAATAATGAAGAAAAAACTGGGTGTACATACTGAACGTACCTATGGCGCCGATCTGTTGGGTCGATGGCTTGACGGAGGCCGACATGAGCGAGTTAGAAGTGCTGGAGATGAGGACGGTGCTGGGACTGTTGCCGAGCTGCCCCGACTGCCCGAACGCCGCGCCGCCCCCGGCCGCTGCAGCCTGGCACGGCCACACAAAACATGACATCTTTGTTGTATTGAATATATTACAAATAATAAAATAGAAGGATAAAATGAATCTTTCTTACCATGCGGTACTGACTCGGCAGGCTCTGGAAAATGTCAGGTGGAGGTTGATAATTATAAGGTGCAGCAGAACCTGCTCCATAAGGCGTTCCAGGGAAACCACCGAATTGGCCCCGGCTCTGGTCCAGAAAGGCTCCATACAAGCCGCCCTGTTGTGGCAGCTGTTGCGAGGAGCCCAATAACTGCTGCGAAGAATTGAACAGCACCGCTGGTGGCGATGGAACTGACAGGCCACCATAACCGCCCTGGTACCCCATGTGGTTGTAATGCTGCGGCGGAGGCGACTGCAGCTGCTGCGTCGGCTTCACCTTACACACATTCGGAGGGGCACCGGTTTCAGTATTAGCTTCTTCAAAACCAGCGAACTGCAATTCTTCGCTTCCTTCGGCTACGGCAGGCATCTCCCAAACTTTTTTAACGCTGGCGATTTTTAAATTGAGATCTGCAGCCAGCGGTGAAATCGTGTTTGATGTGCTCATATGTGTACCGCGTGGTAAGCCGAGTGCAGATTTGGCCGACTTGTCCTCGGTAAGCTGTCCTAGGTCAGAATCAAAAGCAAAGTCTAGTTTCATGTCGGAGGAGTCTTCAGCTTTTTGAGACGAGTCAAATGACATTGGTAGGCCTAATGCATTCTCTCCGTCAGTTACGGGTCTTTCCGATATCAATTCTTGAATGGAGCGCGGTGGCGGCCTGACGTCGCCGTTGAAAGTTAGCGCTCGGGATTCTACATCAGTAGAGATCTCCTCGCCTTGTGATTGCGGCTTTGCATTATTGGCGCTAGGTTGATACTTTTGTTTTAGAGCTTCAGCAGGTGGGGCAGTCTTATAGTTTGTATTCTCGAAAATAATCGTTTCTACAGGCGGAGTGGTCCCATCGAGAACCCCAGTCTTATCGGTGGGCAACGCGGGAGCAGCGGCAGAGGAGACGGTGGCAGCGGCAACAACGACAGCAGCGGCTGCAGCGGCGGGCACAGGCTTGACTTCAGCCGGAACGTCGCCAGGTGTGCTGCGTTGACTCGATTGTCCAGATTTGATTTCCACAGGGTCTGTAGGTTCTTCTACATTAGCTCGCAATGTTTGCGAAATGGGTTTGTCCCAAGCGTTGACTGGCGGCGGCGGCGGAGCCGCACCGGTATCTGGTCCAAACGCGGTAATTAGTCCCATTTGTTGCTTCTGCCTCTGCTTGACAAAGCGCGGCGCCAGGTTGGCCTGCCGATTGCGGTCATATTGCGGTCCAGCTTTGCCGGACACAGGAGCCGACCCTCGGGCATTAGGTTTATCGTTGGTATTTCTGGTAGACGACCCATTTCGACCACCACCTTGATTTGAGTGAGATCTAGGTTGTTTGGAAATGTTCTGAGTTTCTTCTTTTGTTGGTGGACCTCTTGTATCCTTAGAATTCTTCTTATTTCTCACCTCCTGGAACCCATCATCCGCAACCTCATCGTCTTTCTTTACAGTAGATACCTTAAGTTCAGTCATAGCCTCAGTAATATCACCAGTCTTATTATCTACTAGAGCATCTTTTTTTCCTGATTGCGAGTTGCGGCTTGAGTTCTGGCGATTGCCAGCAGGCTGGCTCCGGCCTTGTCCTTTGTGAGACTGGCTACACATTCGTCCTCCCACAGATCTTCGGCGGCCGCTCGAGCCACCGCCTTCGGAATGTTCAGACGTCGTCTCCCAATTTTCGTCTTCACCACTAAGTGGTCCAGCGGGTCCCTTCGGGCGGCGGTCACGACCCCTTCCGAGAGATGAACCAGTACGTGGCTTGTTTCCACCTTTACCCTTGTCATCAACTTGAAGATTGTCTTTCATATCATCCATATCTTTCACAGCTCGGTTAGCTTGACTGAAGGGACTCTTAGTATTCGGTGGTCCATAGCCAGTGACCCTCTTAGCAGGTGCTGGAGGTCGCGTAGTGCCCTGGAAGCCGCCCCGACCTCTTCGAGAGGGTTGTCCGCGGGGCGCGAACGGTTCACGGTTTTCTACAGCATCTATTGGAGGACCCTGGTCGCCGTGATGAGGGCGGCTCGGGTCATCATTTCTGTCAGATTTCTTCGGGCCTCGTGGGCTGCGCGGAGCTCGGCGGCGTTCTTTTCGGTCGGGGTTCGGTGCGCCGTCTGTGGAGCCGTCTGATTCGCTGGCTCGATTATTGGAATGAGAGCTGCGGTGCGACCGCCGGCCTCGAGTTTCCCGGGATCCCCAACCTCTGTAGACGCCACACCCTCCACCGCCACCATAACCCCTGCCTTTTTTCTCAGATCCAGACCCACTAGACTTTCTTTCAATTGGTTCCTTACTCGGAACTTTATTGAGGGCTTCATTGAATCTTTCATGCCTTTTATCATCAACGCCACGCTTTTGTGTGTCTGCCCCACTGTGCAGAGATTCCACAGGGTGCGCCTCACTGGCTTTAATCACGGCGGCAGCTGTAGGATCCGTACTAGGTTTAGAACCTATCGATTCAGACTCTGAGAGTTCTTTCTCGGTTTTTTGGGGCGCAAATATTGGTTTCACATTTATCACAATTTGTTCCGATTGAGGCTGATTTTGCAAATGAGGATTAGAATGAGGTTCTTGGCTAAGGGACTTGTTAAGAGCAGTTGTTTTAGGAACCAGATTGTCAGCAAAAGACTGAGAATGGCTAAGAGGAGGAACAGGTTGAGGTAGGACGTTTGTAAAGGAATTTATTTGAGGAGATTGATTATGGGAAAAGCTTTGTACCGGGTTAGTGTGATATTTGTTTTGGTTTTGTGAAGAAAAGGGAGTTACAGTGTTGGTGGCAGGAGGCACCGACTGCTGAGCAGGCGGTCCAGAGCCTTGTTGTTGAATTTGACGCTTTGCCTCTTCGTTTTCTGCTTGGAGAATATCTTTGGATTTCTGGTCATTATCTTTGGGCAATGCTATTTTTTCAGCAGAAGAGTTTTGCATAAAGGTGTTGTGCTCGTCTTGCATAGCTTCTGCCCAGGAAGTCTTACCAAAGTCTCTTTCAGACGATTCACGTTGTGAATTAGATGCCGGAGAGTTGCGCTTGTCAGTGGATTGCGGCTGTGATGATGAATCTAATGAGAATGCTTCTGTAAGCCCAATGCTCTTTCTTTCAAATACTTCAGTCAGTTTGTCAGCAGCAGAAGGTTTACTTATTTGTTCTGCAGAGCTGTCAACAGATTTTCTGTCAGACTCGCTTCGTCTGTCTTTGTGATCACTATATTCTTTGTAGGACTCTTTGGAGTTGGATCTATCCAATTCACGTCCCACTTTGTCATAGTCTTGCATCTCGGATCGCCATTGAGGGCCAGGTGCAGGGCCATCCTTGCTGTCCCTTCTGAATTCATCCTCACGATCAGAGTAATCCCTGAAACGCAAAACATACATGATAAAACTATATGCTACATCATACCAAAATAGTGTAATGCGGCAGGCGCAATTATTGACAATCTTTTTTTTAATAAGCAGTTTATTTCCAACCAACATACCTCGAATAAGAGCGGCGGCCGTTGTGCGGCGCGTGCCGCGGCGCGTTGTAAGTCGGCTGTTCCTGGCGTCGGGGAGCTTGCTTCCCGGCGAACGCCCATCCCTTGTGCTGGTCATCTTGCTGCCTGTTCTGTTGTTGTTTCAAAAATCGAGGCGGTATGTTTTGTTGGAAAGTCTTGGAGAACGCAGGGTTGTTTTGGTCGCGGTCGCGGCCGTAATCCCGTTCGCGGAAGTCCCTGTCTCGGTCTCTGTCCCGGTTGTCCGGCCGCTCACGCTCTCTGTCGAACCTGTCGCGGTCATTACGCTCTCCTCTATTCTCGTTGCGATCTCTCTCGCGCACGTCCCCTCTTTCCTTGTCACTCTCTTGACGCTCCCCTCTCTGGTCTCTGTTGTCTACGCGTCCTCTGTTATCCCGGTTTTCCCCGCGATCTCTGTCGCGGTTATCCATGCGTTCGCGGTCTCGTTCTCTCACGTCCCGGTCGCGGTCCCTGTTGTCGAACCGTTCTCTATTGTCCGTGCGCTCTCTGTCGCGGTTGTCCACCCGCTGCTCCTTGTCCCTCGGGTCTCGGTCTCGCACCTCATTGTTAACTTTATCTCTATTGTCTATGCGATCTCTATTGTCAGTACGCTCCCTGTCTCTGTTATCAGTCCTGTCTTTGTCTCTTGTGTCTGGTTCCCGTTCCCTGTTATCGTTGCGGTCGCGGTCTCGCGCGTCCTTCTGCTGCGGCGGCGCGGTCGAGTCGGTCATCTGCCGCCGCTGCTCCTCTGCTTTGCGCTGCCGCGCGCGGGCGACTACCTGAGCGATCTCGTTGCTTTGTTTTTGTCGGCGTTCCGCCCACACTTGTTCTTCGTCACCGACCACTTCGTGAATTTTCGGATCTACAGCACGATCTACGTCAATAGCGGCTCTGTTATGGTTATTTTTGTGATTCCCTTTGCCCGTCGCAGGCGCAGAAGATTCTCCGTCAGAAAAGTCCAATTTTTGGCTGCAAGAAAACAATACTTAAATAAGCAAAAGTAAACTAATTCAAAGACAAAACAATATCGAATAGGATATGTAAAAGTCGGTCCGACGTATTATATAGATGTCGAACGGTGTCCTCGTACGTGCTGACGCGTTGATAACGTACTCATAATCGATGTCATCGTGCTGGGCCCATCCGGCATCGCGCGAGATGTCGTCGAGCGAGGAGATCTCCTCCTCGCGCAGGATGGGCCGCGCGGTGAGCACCTCGACCGCGCGCGGTGTCGCGGGCGGGCGGGGGGCGGGGCGCGGCGCGCCGCCGCCGCGGCCGTCGCGGAGCGCGCCCAGAGACCCCAGCCCTAGCCCGCTGCCGCTGCTACCTTTTATCAGCTGCGGCGATAATGGGGAATTTGTACAATCCAACTATTAGACAATAGAAAAATAAACGATGTAGTTTTAGTATTAGTAAAACGTCACAATACACAAAGTAATAAATATCTAAGAGGCAGACAACTTCAAAAAGATAAGAATTATAATCAGAACTGTTCGGACAATGGCATACGCCTCAAATTTATTCGCAATAAACTCTATAAAGGCCCCTTTATTTATACGATTTAAGCAATCTGATTTCGATTAAAATATTAACTATCAGGCCATAGGCAATTAGGCCGTAAAATTTGTGTGAATATTTATCAAAGTGCACATACAAACGATGGCAGGATGGCACGATAGTGGGGTTGCTGCGCGGGGCCGGCGGGCGCGGGCGCGGGCGCGCCCTCGGAGCGCACGCCGGCGGTGCCACCGGACGTCCAGCTGCCTTCCGCTGGGAAACAGACACATTCTCACATAAAAGTAATCGACTAATAACAAGTGGTTTCACTTTTTGTCGTCAGATATGCGTGACTGTATAATAAGTCCATGTATGCTTACTACCAAACCAAAGTTACATAACTTGCATACTCATAATTCATAATCATAATTAATAACGACTTACTTTGTGGTCTGAGTTGTGGCTGCGGCCCCGCGTGGTCGGACGAGCGGTGAGAGGGCTGCGCCGAAGCCTCGAGCGAAGGGAACTCTGTGCGGGAGTAGGGGGACGAGGGCGGCGGCAGAGGCACCCAGCCGCCCGGGTTGACCGCAGCCGCACCGCTGCTCGGCGCTGACGTCTGCGCAACAATACTGAATACTGTCATCCATGATCCAAGAATATACCATCTTTCGCGGAATTGTTTATCATAATTTAGTTCAAAAAGAAACCCCCCGTTAAAGTTGCTTAGCTTCACAATACGTATAAACTGCTTTAGCTGAGGGTCATTGCTTTAGTTCTTTAACATCACATAATACAACTTTGTTTTTTGCCTCCATTTTGTTTTGGCGGCAAGTATGACAGTTGTTTCATGAAAATTATTTTGTGTAGATACGGCAAATTTGTTATGGAACGCTTTTCGCTTGAAAAAAAATTGTTTCAGATTTATTCACGAAAATGTTAAAAATTCAAGGTCATTTTTAAACTGTCATTTTAGCTAAAGAAAGCAAGCGAGGGTAACCAAATAAAAACAGAATTGAGGAGAATAGAATGGGGTTAATGATGCATTTTTTTTAATTACCATCGATTGCTTGGTTTAGCTAAAATAACAGTTCAAAATTATGCTTGATTTTTAACGTTTTCAAAATAAATAGCTATCCCTACTTTCAAAATTATATATTAGTAGCAACTAATGTCAAAAGCCCATAGGTTTTGAATTGAACTGCAAAAACTGAAAAAGGTCCGAAAATTTTACAGTTTTTCACGTATTCACGCAGGTAGCACAACTTTTTTTTGTTTGCAAAACGTAGTTTCATACTCCCCTAAGGGGTCAAAATAACAACCCATAAAAGCAGCTTTACATCGCGTTTTCAGGTTTTTTATTTGTAAAATTTTAATGGCCAATGCTGCCAGAGGTAGAAACTTAGCAGACAAAACGTACCCCTCTTCGGCAGTCGGGTAATCATATTCCAAGTGTAATTGCCAACCCTCAATAATATATTTATGAAATAATACGGACTACGGATTAATCCGAAACATGTCGGGCTATACCCGACTGACATAACGTGAGTTTCACTATGAAATAATACTTCATAACTATTGTTTTACATAGTAAAATTTTAAATATAAAATGTATATTGGGCCACCTTGTACAATTAGCAGCAGAAGTAGCTAAGCAACCGCAGCGTTCACAATGATCTAAGCACGGCTCTATTGTTATACATAGACATAACAGCTTGTGTAGATCATTGTGACCGTTCGGTTGCTTAGCTACTTCTGCTGCTGACTATACTTGATTATAAAATGACTGTTGTCAGGCGAGCTTTACCGCATCAAGATTACCGCGAGCTTGGCTGCCCTCTCACAATACCGATGTTTCGCAGTGACCCACGGGCGAGCTTTACTGGATCCAACTTATACTGCGGACTAAGGGCGGTAGGCAAGGAATTACGAACGTGGCTCTGGTGTTTTCATCCCACTTGCGAGAAACGGTGCAGCATTACCAAAACTTCCACGAGATACTCTAGATCAGGTTTGACTAAAGAATTATACCTAGATACCTACTGGTGTGAATGTTTTTAGAGCGACAGCCTACTATTGTGTGTATTGCCCCCGTCAAAGATGACAGTTTAGGCACGATGCTAGCAATATGGGGTTTCTATGTCAGTTTACTATCAAGGATCAATCCTAGGTACATTTCATGATCATTCTCTTCTAGTTTCTCGCCATTCATGTAGAGATGTAAATTTTCTTATGTAGTTTGTTTATTTTAAGCCGAAAAACTTGCATAACAAGTTTTATTGGTGTTTATTGTAAGTAAATCGTGCTGAAACCAATTGAACAATAGATCCAGATCTATTTGATTGATGATGATATCATAAAGCGAGTCACCGAAGTAAAATATTATAGTTGATACCACGGCAATTTGTATGGAAACACCCCTTTTTAATGACTATATTTTACGATTGCATGGACATAGAAATTTACGTTTTTCACAGCTTCAAGGGACTGCAGGGTTGAGTATTTGATATTAATTTCTGCTTGCTACCTCCACGCGTTCCAGAGGAAAAGGGTTTTGACAGACAGACAGACGGACAACAAAGTGATCCTATAAGGGTTCCGTTTTTCCTTTTGAGGTGCAGAACCCTAGAAACAATAATCAATACGATTCAAATGCAGTGTATAAGATAAAATACATAATAAGAACATATTGAATAAAATGGTTGACGCAATTGGCAGCATAAATACATAAAAATACAAATTACAATGTGTATACATAGATGGTTCTAAGTGAATGACCTGACAATGACTTTAGGACAATGTCTTACATATACGAGACAAAACAAATATGTATCTTTCTCTATTTGTTTATTTGAATTGTCTTATCGAGTACCGTATTAAAGAAAATGGTTAAATTAATTATAGAATTGTGAAATGCTTTTTATGACCTTGACATAAGGTTGATTTTTGTCTGACCTGTGGAAAAACTTTTTTTAAACACGTTTAATGATAAAAAGTTAATAACATAGGTACATTTAATTTCAATGATTTATTTAAGTAGCTCAGCTTTTCTTAAATAAAGCAAGCACCCAATCCAAGTAAAGATGGAAATCAATTTTGCAGTAGTATTAAACCCTACCCTGCTAATGAACGCTGTTCAAAGGCCGGTAGAGCACCGAGCGAGCAATAATTACGGACTCGGCAACTACACTGGATTATACGCCGGTAATAAAACGCAACGATCACAGATAGCGAAGTGAAAGTTACTGTATTACATTTTAGTAACCATAGGTGCGAATAATGGAACGGTTTGTAAATAAATAAAACAGTTTGACAGCGCCCAGGAGAAAGTAGGTTAGATACCTACTTTAGTACGCACTCGTATCGTAAATGTGTCGGGAACTTCGGAATTTATTTGATTAAATCTGGTTAAATAAGGTTATACCGTAGTAGCCTTGTTGTTGTTTATAGTAAACGACTAGTTTTTACCAAGCATGAAAATATAGGTTAGATTTAAACACCACGACGGCACAATCGATAAGTGAGCGCATGCGCCAAGGCCGGCGATGCGGCCCGGCGCGGCGGTGCGCGCGCTTCATCAAGGCTCGTGTTCGGGAAGCGTGCAGCTCGCAATAATGTAGCTTTTACGAGATTCTATTTCCACTCATGCGCAATGCTTAGGTACGCCCTAAGAGTGTTCGAAAAAAAAAAGCTCTCGTTCGTTATATAACGCTTCCCGAATAGAAGCCACAGACGGGCTTTAACCTTCAATGCATACAACTCGCGCGCTTAGTTCAGAAACAACGTACAACATTCGCACTGCTACATACATAAAAGAACAATACAAAACGTTAACAAGTAGTTTACATCTGACCACCAATAAGCGCCGTGGCTATGATGTGGTCTATAAATCGGATGCAATTATTAAACCAAACGCAATGGCCGTGGAATGCGACTGCGTAAGAATGCATTCTGGTCTGGTTTAACTTTATTACGTTTTCAAAGGACTGACGCCTCGTGAGTGATGAGTATGTTAACATTAACCTACCATCAGACATGTGCTCAGATCTCATATGTTCTCCTAAATATATCCCTCAATTATATATCTAATTAACCATCGCATCGCATAGAGTTAAGCATGCTGTTTCCGTACTGTTGGTTTCTTATTTGACCTTAATATCCTCTATAGAGTTCCTTTACCTAATTTTAATAAAGCAAGCACCCAGATACTACTCATGCATACAGTGCAGTAAGGTTGTTTAAAAATTTGGTTAAGTACCGTATCTAACTCCTGACACTTTTTTTAAAAACTCAATTCCAAAAACACATCAAGAACGCCTGAATCCATTTTGACGAAACTTAGCTGAAAACCATTGCGATTAAAGACCCGCATTCGAATCGGTTCATCCATGTTGGAGCTCGGAGCGGCAGTGCAATTATCCTAACAAACAAATTTGACTTTCACTGTATGTTAAGCATGTTGTCTTGAAGAGTGTTGATTCTCCAAGCTGGAATGCTGACTTCATATATATTATTATTTCAATTCAAGTCAATAAAGTTTTACTTTTGCTGATTCTAACAATTTTTTTTTAAAGTGGGTATTTTTACCCTAAAATTCTAGGAGTAGGCTGAAATATACCTAGCTTAACAGTCCTAAGATGCATGAACTGAATTTAAGTAACAAAAATATAGTAATTGTTAAACCTGACTCTCTATCAGTATTTTACATTCAGTTAGATGCAACTTCATTTAAACCTACAGTTTGCTAGAAGATAACAAATAGCCACATGACAGTGCATGCGTTTTTACATTTTCGGCGTATATTGTTTGTCTCTTAACGATGAGACTAATTTAATGTATTGTACTTTATTATGATTTACTTGTTCCATATATTGTTCAGGTAAATGCAACTTGTCAATTAGAAAAATGAAAGTAACTTAAATAACACCGTCAGTAACTACTGTGAGTCACCTTGCAAGCAGCAACTTTCATTGAACCCTGGCCAAATGAAATCAAGCTTCTAGAGTCCTGGCTTATCTCTTAAGGCCGATAAGCCCCATGTTCAACGACCTGGGTTAAACGCTAACCCGTGGTTAACGTGACGTAATCGTATCGTCTGAAGTTCCATTAACCCCAGGTTAATGTGTAATTCAGGTCAGTGCAAGTTGTCCTAAGACTATTAATAAATATGTCGAATTTCTTACCATAGTTTGAGTAGTGCATGTTGCAGGCGCAGGGGCAGTTGTGGCAGCGATAGGGCTGTAAACAAAGCATATAATTAGCACTATTGTAAGAAGTCCACATTTTAGAATTACATCTGGGTATTCAATCTTATCCCTGGATACTCTTCTACCATTATTTAAAATAGAACATATTTTGTAAATAAAAGGCAGGCATTTATTTCTATGTAATTATTCATTACATTGAAATAGTTTTCCATCTAATGTTCTTCCATATGGAACTCAATTATTCCTATTCTTCTTAATCTTATGTGCAAATGTGGATGGTATGAATTATTGTGCCCACTGCCAAACTGACGAAAATATCAAGACTACAGCACTGAGCAGTTTAGTGTGAACACATCTGCTAGAGTAATTTGCTGCTCTGCTAGGTTGTTAATATGAAAATGCTTCTAGTGCTACACAATTCATTCAGCATGCACATATCCTTCTTTTTGTGCTAATTAATAATTTCCTTACTTAGTGTTGGAATCTTGTCCAGTTTCAGTTTTTAATGAAGGCAAGTTGGCAGGTGGACGCCGAGCTGAAGGGACTTTTCCGAGGCTTTGCATTCCATGTTTACGGCTTAGTTGAGATTTCACAGAGGATGGTTCAGAGCTCTCGTTCTGGAACAAATGGTGGGTGTGGAAGAAATTGTGTAATATTTCAATTCAAATGTGTGATAAGACAAACACCTATATGGTTTTTAACCGACTTCTAAAAAGGAGGAGGTTCACAATTTGTCGGAATATATATATATTTTTATGTATGTTCGCCGATTACTCGGAGACGGCTGGACCGATTTCAAAAATTCTTTTTTTGTTTGAAAAGGGTATACATTCTAGTTGGTCCCATTATCACCAAGTCAGGATCTGATGATGGGATCCCAGGGAAATCGAGGGCAACCCTCAAATTTTATAGGCATGTATCATGTGTTTCATATATTTTCGAAAGCTATTCAAGTACTTGCATCTGGTAGTCATCATCTCATGTTGATGAGGTGATGATGGAAGGCACAACTCCTTAATGTTTAGGAGTTGGATGATAATATTTTAAATATTTAATGTAACTTAAAATTGTGAAATAAAAAATCTTTTAAGAAAAAATAAAACCTTCAAAAAAAACCTCAGAAAAAAAACAAAATAATCCTCTAAAGCCATGACTTTTATGGCCTAGAGCATCGACTTGATATTTCTGCTAGGCCATAAAAGTCATGGCTTTAGAGGATTATTTTGTTTTTTTTCTGAGGTTTTTTTTTATTCTGTTGACCAAGTTAAATATGACAAATTATTATAAATGCTAAAAAGTCAACAGGGCAGTTTCAAGTGTCTGTTCTATCAGACATTTATTGTTGGCAGTTATGAGGTGTTCATAACAAATGTGAGATGGAAATCTGAAATTAAATGATAATATTCCCAGGTTTAGACTATCTGCCTATAGCTGTCAGGCCAATTTCTTAATATTGTTATTAGGAATATCAAACAATGGATGACAAATTTATCATTTGTTATTACTTCAAAGGAAGCAATACAGTAAATTATGTAATAAGAAAATTATCTAGCAGTTTCAATACTATACAAATCAAACAAAGGAAATGTCACAAATGAAATGAAACAAGACAAGGATCTTTCTAAATTGGTAGGTACCAATTTGTTCTTTACCTAAATAATTGCACCAGGATGCAAATGATGATAATGGCAGACATTGTGAGAACTCTTGTGTTAGACTCAAGCATTTTTAAGAGTGCTATTGCATTTTACTTGGGCTTTCAAATGATTAGATATCATAAACCAGACTGAACATATTGAATTTATAAGTTGCAACACAATTTTAAATATAGATCAGCTTAGGGAACTGGCTGAATAACTAACAAAAGCAAATACTGGTGTTAATTGATTACAGAAGTGAACAATACTTGGTACAAATGTATACAGCAGTTATGTTACCTAACTATATGAACTTGTTATGATATGCTAATGATCTTAAAATTAAACAAATCACTGAATGCAGTTCAAGAATGCAAGGTTCATTGCAATTATTAAAGCCAAAATTAACAGACCAGGTTTATTTTACCTAAAAAATCAAATACAATTAGATTTACTGTAAGCATGAGTTACATAAACCATGAAATTATATGAGAAGCATACATTGGAAAGAATTAATTGTTTGAAATTATTACAAGGTCCAAGTTTTTTTAAATATACAATCTTCTATGGGAATAACACAGCTGTTTGAATATTTTTATCCTACTTTCTACTCTTCGTCAGAATATTAGCATCTATAGCAGCATAATAATAATTTACAACCAACCAAATAAAAATGACTCGGTAATCAATAATCATAATCCAAATGGTTGCAGAATTTAACTTGAATAAAGCAAGCTAGAGTTTTATTTTAAGGTTGTCAAGTAATTATTAGACAGTTTAGCTACTAATTACTTCTCAAATGACATATAACTAAACATTTGTAATCAGGTGTTTTTTCAGCAACAATGTCAAGATATGCAATAAAGGAACAGCAAAGACTTCTTAAACATGTTTTCTACTTGAGCATTAAAAATCATGATTATGGAGGTACTTAGTACTTACTTTGTTGGTACAGTACAAGCTATTGATGTCCAACTTCTGATACTTTTGCTTGCCGGACGTCGGCTTGCTCTGCGCCGAAGTGCCTCCGCCGCCCGGCGTCGAGAGTGCAGACATGCTGCGATATACACACCATCAGGGAGTCACCCTCTCAACTGACCACCAACTGCAACCAACACACCCGTCACACTTTACACCACTACTACAAACCACTACCTAACTGTAAACTGTCTGCTACTTTCCTCCCGAACCAATCCAACTAAATCGAACTACTAGCGACGACAAAAGAACAAATTATATCTACGTTTCACTAGGTTTAAACTGATGTAAAACCGTAAAGCAGACACCTAACTATAGTAGTCACTGATCACTGGAACAGAAAACACTTTCACAGCACTGATAGGACAATAAATTGGAGCCCTGCCCTTCGAGGACTTTATTGACGTGTTACATCCGACGAATGCTGGATCGATCACTTTTAGTTTGCGTTATATTCAATTCCTGACACATCCTTACCCGCTATTCAACAAAATAATCTCCTTTATGGTTACAAATAATCTGGCTTGTAATAACGGTACTAGACGAGACTGGAGCAGAAGAACGGTAAATAACAAACTGATTTTAAAATTTTCATGTAACAACAAATGCAAAATAAATATGTACCTTGGTCCGTTATACTTGATATCACAATATAAATAATATCTAAGCTCGAATGCTAATGTCTTATAGGAGATTACTTTAGATTTTTAATATATTCTATCCTACCGAAACTTATATCACTTTATTTTTAAGATGGCGTCTCCAAAAGACGATCTCCTTTCAATCAATACAGTGACGTCACAAAGACGCAACAAAGCGAACTCTGGCGGAAAATTTAATAACAGGTTTTGTTTTTTTTATGATTCAGATCCTAGGTTTTGAATCACAAATTATTAAGTCTTTATCTAACACAATAAGCCAATAAGATGATAGCCAAAGAAACAGAAAAGTACCAATAGATATTTTGATTCCTATGTTATAGTTATTTTATGAAGATACAAAAAATATCATTATTTATGTTTTGAAGACAAGTCATTATGGCGTCCTAAAAACATGTATCCAAAATCCTAATAGGTATTGCAAGTATCAAATAAAAATGTTATTCGTTGTGAATTTTACGCGAGCAATAAGAACAAGTACAAAAACGCTACGGAGCGTAATATAGTCTTTGAAGTCATTATAAGCACTAGACGCTCGCCTTTCGGCAGCTCTCTCAAATTGAAATGCTAATCATCAATATCAACATAGCCAAATCTCCTTGGAACCTTAAAACCCGTTCTACACGGGAGGATTTAAGCTTTTCATTCTTTCACGTAATGCCTACTAAATTTCATACTGAATCAGAGTGATAATGGTCTTATACATGGAATTACTACTAAGGGTCCATAAAGTAAAGAAGTAGGGGCTTGGTTTGAACATTGATGAGGTTTTGTAAGACGAAATACCTTGTCCCTTTTTGTACCTAATTCATACATGAAAAATATTTTCTAATTGGTGTCCCAGAAGGCTTATCACAAAAAGTTTCAAAAGAGTTAAGTAAAGAAATTTATATTATACCCGCGATGAAACTTAACTTACTAACTAGGTGGACAAATCTAAGTAAAAATAGCAAAATTCATGTTTATTTAATGATGTAGTATTTGGTTATATTATACCTAAGGACAGTTTAGATTTGACGGAATCTACAAGTAGCATATAAAACTTATGCTTAACATCTATTTTAGTATCTTTTATATTTTAATATGAAGTATTTAAATGACTATACAAACAATTTGCTGTAGTTACGAAGTTTGCGTACTAGAAAGTCATTATCTTCGTAGTAAAAAATGAAGCTATCAACATGTAATCAGGCGTATACATTCCACTTGGAGTCACATTTTTCCCATGCTTGAAAATATGAAAAATTACGTAAAACCGTGTTGAATAGAAATGAAACTATAACAGTAATTTATTTGGAGTACCTAATATGCAACTACTAGGTACACTGCAACCAGATAACGTAAAGGTCAACCTACATAAGTAGGATCTAATGTGTCTTGTCTTGCGCATTGAGGAAACCTAATATACGACCAGTACCAGTGTGCATTTGATACGTATATATATTATAAACAAAGTTTGTACGAGATATTCTAAACTAAAAATTACTTTGAAACAAGAAACCAACGTCTAGTTTATAATAAAACTTTCGCCACTTTCCCCCTAGGAGATCCAAATAACATTAAATTTTTCGGATTTTAATAGCATTTTTTTAATGATTTCATATTTTGTGAGTTTTGAATTTGTCTTCACTCGGAGAAGGCTATATTCGCCTACCCTCTCTTTCACGCATGCGCATTACATGCCTCGTACTATATTGATGAACGAAAAATCAGTAAGCGAAGATCTGCGGAGAAGCTCATAAAACGAGGAGTGTTTGGGAAAACCGGCAGCCATGTCGGGGAATATGGGAATGGAGCAATTGATTCCAATTGTTAATAAGCTGCAAGATGCTTTCACCCAGCTGGGCGTGCATATGCAGCTAGATTTACCACAAATCGCTGTAGTGGGTGGACAGTCAGCAGGAAAGAGTTCAGTATTAGAAAATTTTGTTGGCAGGTAAGACAACGTAACATTAGCTAGATTAACTAGTCGGCATATCTAGTTAATCGTTTTTCATTAAACACGTATTTCTTTTTTTTTCCTAATAATTTCGTACATCACCTTCTTTACATCTTTTTAAACTAAACAAATTCATGATCACTACCTCAACTACTCTAAATCATGCGATATTTTTTATGAGTAGCTTTAGTTGTAAGGACTTCATAGTCGTTAATTACAATTTCTTCAAAATCATATGCTTTGTATTATGTATGTTTTATAATCTGTAGTAAGTAAAAGTAGCATTGACCTCAATAAATATATTTACATTAATATATAAATTTTCAGCTAAAATTGATTACAATTAAACTTGACAGTGTAAAATAAGCCTTATCCGTCTCAAAGACTGGCCTAGATTTGTTGCGCATGTCAAGTATTATTGATTTTCGGTACCTCTTCTACTATTGGTTTTTCTTACTTAATTTATTATTGACTGTTATAGGTATGTACTTCATTTGATCATTGACAACGATATTATCAACGGATATTATACATCGTGTTGAGAAAATCTAATTTGAGACAATAAAAAATAATATAAAAAAAGTATGGCAACATTTTAGTTGTCTTTATTAGAAAGAGACAAAACAAAATGTTTTGAAAATTTAGAGTTGCAATGCCTGCCGCTACGCTGCGCATTGTTCTCGATCGCCTAGGTTTTGCCTGTCGAAATATCTCTCTGCGTTTCAACAATTTCTAAACTGAGCACAGTGTCTGTTTTCTGACAGCTCATTCACCATTCACGTACCGTAGTACGAAAACAGCTTTACACCTATTGGTAGTTCAACTGTCATACGGGCACGGTGCTCCATTCACAATAGCAGTTAAAATATTCTCAACAACGTAACCACCCACCATATTGAAAAAGTAGTTTATCGGTGAATGATGAACAAGACGTTAAAGTAGTGATTTTGGAGTGTAAACCTTTAATGTATCTTAATCAAAATGGCAGGGAATTTCGGAATGCAGCAGTTAATCCCCATTGTAAACAAATTACAAGATGCATTCGTGCAAATGGGCGTGCACATGTCTTTAGATCTCCCACAAATTGTAGTTGTGGGTGGCCAGTCCACTGGAAAGAGTTCAGTGTTAGAAAATTTTGTCGGCAGGTGAGCTTTCTGGTTGACTTCAGACGGTATTACGTGTTCAGACCCTTCATACCTATAATCACCAGGAAATGATTCTGGTTCAACTCTTAATCAGCTGTCCCTCTATTTATTACAAAGGCAACTGTTCTCAAAACCAATCTACTCTCTTTGTGCTGTATTACTCTAAAATAATTGACCTGTGTTTGAAGTGGTTTTGTAAGTATTTATTCATTGCCATTTATAATTACTTAAAGTATGAGTCATACATGGTTGAAAGAGCTCATTACTTGTACATTATCACACCTCTTGTACTGAATATTGTTGTCGTACATGACCATTGCTGTGTAGAAGTCCTATCACTTGAATCTGCCCTCTTGAAAGTAATATTGAAAAACATTTAGTGCAGCCCTTATTCTTTACAGTGGGTGTCAGTAGACAGCTAAGATAAGTAGACAGTGTTTGATACATTATCACTGGCAAATGTATGGCCTGAATTCCTATCACACACTTGTTATCAGTTGCTGGGATTGGTCTGTAGAATTGATTGCCTTCTGTAAATATGATTTTGAATACTTTTGTGGAGCCTGAACGGTGTAGTTTGATTTGTTACAAAAATAAGCATATTTTATTTTAGTTTAACATGTTTGCTTCAAATCAAACTACATGTTCAAAAATGGATTAATATAACGACCATAAAAAACAGTATTTTACGATTTCAATGTGTGTATACATTTTTGGAAGTTGATGAACCAAACTTCAAGGTTGCTTTTGAAAGTAATTGAAGGATGATTATCTTTTAAAAGGGTTTCTTAACTAACTACTACTAAACATAACTGTTTAATTAAAACAGATATTATACTTAACCATATTCTTAATTAATTATAAAAAACAATCGAGTGTGTATTGCACTCGTGCACCAGTCCAAGAGTTCCAGCCATAAAATTTTCGTCAAAGAGGTCCTTATTAACAGTTATAATTGATTTGCGATTGATTATATTAGACATATTAATGATTAGTAAGTATCGGGAGCTCCTTAACCTACTAAGGTAATCACAGTCAATATCCCATTCTGAATATATGTAAGGTCTATTATAGTAATAAAGAGTTTGCTTACCTAGGAAGTTCAATTTTTATACTTTTGATATCTGAGACTTATTCTGATTTTGTTTGTAAATACCTAATTGTTTGTTTTCAAATTAGGAGAATATTCATATTTATATAACTTCATATTGCTAAAATATTATTATAAGCCATATCTTTTTACACCAAAGCACTAGTGTTATGTTGGAAGATTTTCTGTCTCATTGTTTTAATATAATATTTAGATATGCAATTATCTTTTACATGTGTATTTAATTTAACAATTATATTTTACCATCCTTTCTTAAGGAAAATTGTGCTCTGTTTACTTGTAACTTTAATAACTATTAGTAGCACAAATATGTAAAAAATGTATCAAATGAAGTATGAACATCCTTAACGTCAGCTGTTGAAAACGGAGAAGCCTGTGCTCTGGGTATTTTCATCACATAATGAACTCTTTGATTTTTCGTAGAGTCTGATAAAGACTGATAGCAACAAAGATCTGTTCATTGTCTAGATATAGTAGTTTATGCAACTGCTACATAATGAGGGTCCTTAAAACACGAGTGTGTTTTTATGAAACGAGGCGAAGCTGAGAGACAATTATGTGGGGTTGCATACATTACTTTATCTACACACATATTATAAGTACTCTAAGATGGGTTCAGAAGCCGAAGGCATATATATCATACCCATACCTGTCACGAATTTGACTGTTTTTTTTTATCATAGACAAACATACCGAGCGGACGTTTCGTAAACTGTTTTTTTTATTGTAAAAAAAAATATATATCACATTATTATTTATACATGTCGGACTGAACTCTACTTATATTCGTGAGTGATCCGTTTTATTTCACTATGATTGTAAATTACGTTGGTTTTCAAATTTGAAACATCGAATTCGATATCGAAAAGTCATTACGACATCGAATTCGATGTCGTAATGACTATTACTTTACTGCTGGGGTAGTGGTACTGGCGGCGAAGTCGTCGTCGTGCTGCAATGCTAGTCATTTTCTACGGTTTCTGAACGCACTATAGAGGACTTATGATATGTGTGTAGATAAAAGAGTTTTACTTCATGTCCCGTAAGAAATTATATGAAGTTTATTTTATATTTGCTGGCCTAGGAAATGATAATTGATACATTGATAATGGTTGAAGTTGGTAGTAAACCTCCATATGCAAATCGCATGCATTCATAATACCTAGATAGTCATCACTGTTTGACAAATAGTAGGTACCTACTTACTTTATTTTGACTCCTGTTTATTTTTGGCAACCTTTTTTATCATTGTATGTAAACATACCATTTGTGTATCTTTCTTTGAATTAGATTTACCATTTATATTCCATGAAGTTAACAGATACCTATGAAATAAAACGGTTATTGAATGATACATTTTATGGAAACATTAATTTGTGATTAATTGATGAACTGATTTGATTTCCTATTGCTATTGAAATAAAGATCAGTTGTTACTTTTTGTTTTATTGGGCACTGGTCTCCAACATTTATCTTTAGGCTTTGTTCTTTAATTCTGTTAGAGAAAGTTTGAAAGTAATGTTCTGTTTTTGCCCTAGGGACTTCCTGCCTCGCGGCTCAGGAATAGTAACGCGACGACCTTTGATTCTACAGCTTATCCAAGGAAATGCAGGTATGTGATTTAATACTTTGTCAATAGATTAGCAGTCCTTACCTTAAAATCAGATAAAACAAAGAGACTGATAATGTATGAAACATCATGAAGTTAGGTAGGGATCATTTTGTATCTGAGGAACCAGTAATACATACCAGCATAACAAATATTATGGTTTCTAAAACAACAATCTACAAGCTACAAATTACCTACTTGAAACGCTTCAAACAAAAAAATGAGCGAGTGACGTCACTCGCCTCTGTCTTGTATCGAGCGTGAGCAAGATTATAGATATTATTATTACTAGGTTGGTGATTATTTCAGCGTTTCGACAGCCGCCGCGGGTACATCTGCAGATTTTGACGAAATTTGTCATAAACCCAGTTTATAGGTATTATGTTTCGAACACAGCGTCTGTTGTTTCTTTTTTGGATATCATTCAGAAAATATTGACGTCGGTTTTTAACCTTATGGATCAGTCTTTACAATAAAGAAACAACTCAATTTTAGATGTTGACCGGTCTACTGGTTTGTTTATTAAAAAAAAAATTGCTCTCTTCCATCGATCACATCAGAAGACGGCGATCGGGTGGATGTGGTGATATCCTTATGATTTCTTTTCTTAACACGTCTCGTTCCTGTCAACTCTTACAATTTATTTTTTAGGGTTTCATACTCCAAAAGGAAATTAAAAACGATCACTTTGTTTACCGTCCGACCTTTAGTAACGTTTGATTGAAATTCGCTGAGATGCTACGAGGTCGGTCTCAGAGTACGGCCTAAAATATCCTCTGTCTTCCCGTCCGCCAGTATGCACTGGGCCGGAGGACAATCACTGGGTGCACTCTGATGCATCGGCCGCCGCCCCCGCACTGGCGATAGTGAGGGATAGAATAGTGTGCCCTGCGGCGGAGCATATCCTCTTCGATGCTCCCCCCTGCCGTCCGCCGGTTTGCGCAGGCCTTAAGCCATATAAATTACGTAAGACACCTGTAAGCGTGGTTTTAATTTTGTAGTTATGCACAAATTGTTGCTCATTAACCTTCAGAGCGTCAATGAGTGTTAAAGCAAGCACCTAATTGGCTCATTGCGAGTGGCGAATTGTGAACACGTATGAATAAATTCAGTGATCCGTACAAGTATGAGTTACTACGCATATTGAGGCTTGTACAGATTACAAGACTTGCAAGATGGGCTATGCGATGAGAAGGCGTTTCTAGAGCTTAGTCGAAGCGGAGACGCTAACCCCAACCCACAAATGGTTTGGGGTCGTCCTCGGATAGTCGATACCCGGCTAGACTCACGGACTTTTACACAGAGGCGCGAGAATAGACTTACACTTCAGGCGACTATTGATCGAGGAATGTTTGCCAAATCTGACTTCGCGATTTGTTCGAGCCACTGACTACTTACTTCCTTGAGATTGGAGACTGGAGACCCTTCGTAGAAGGCTTATTCCCAGACGTGAGTTAGCCAACATGTTTGGTGAAAGTACTGACCGCTGGAGGATTGCGAGGGAACTTGCGTCGGCGCCGTAAAAGATAATGATGTTTTGTAAAAATAGAGCAGAAATGTGAAATATTCAGACCTGTAATATGTATACCTACTTTACCTTTTTGGCATCGTCTTTGGATGTTTTATTTTGGTTTTACTGGAAAATAAATGAATATACATACAGAACTTAAGATTTTTACTAACATTTATTATTTTTTACAATATATTAAATCGTAAACTGATTGGTTCCTCTATCAACAACACACACTGGTAGAGAAGGTTAACTGGTAGAGATCCCTTTAAGGGATAAGTTCGCCTTTGTACATTTGCTTTTGTTCTGTTATCTGTTATTTTATGATTTATGTGCAATAAAGAGATATACATACACACAACCCAAACCGCTGGTCTTGAAATTTTGCACATGGATACCTTATACAGTGTATGTAGGCAAGGCATCCACTAATTAAGGATTTTTGGAAATTCCACTCTAAGGGACTAAATTAGGGAATGAAAGTCTGTATGCAAATCCGTTTGTTTTGAAGTTAGGATCTTTAAATTTTGTGTTTAGACTGACGATTGAAAAATAATTTATACGTGTGAGCGTTTATGATAATTTCACCCCCAAAGGGGTGAAAAGGGGGATGAAGTTTATAGGGAAATACGTTATTTTTAAGTTACGATTATATTTAAGCTTAAATGATACCATGATAATACCTACCACGGGAGCGAAGCTGCGGGCGAAAGCTAGTATGTCATATACCTAGGTGCTGTCAATTCTGTTGGCACAAAAACGAGGCTGAAAAAGTCTGTCCTGTCATTTTTTTAACGCAGTTCAGCGTAATTTTTAACGGACCTTCTTAAATTCGATTTACATGTTGGAGTTTAAATTTGATCTCAATTTACTTTTCGACATACCAATTGCCATTTAAATGTCCTCTATGCCTTGTCTGATTTATATATTTTGGCGTTACACAAGCATCATTTGTGGACAGACTCTGAATAGATAGGTATACACACCTACCTACTGTACTGAGTAGAATCAATAGAAAGCAGCATGCGCTCGTAATTATTCTTAGAAATACATGAATATTATTTTATAAAACATTGAAAACATTTGGAACATAATAGCGCAAAAAGAATAATTTATGTGGGCAGTGCAAAGAGCACGCAGCTGTTGCATCTCTGCAGGCAGGAAGCTGCTTCCGTATGATCCGTATCCGATTTTTCTGTATTTCGCGGCGTGCACGCGAATTCGCACCAAAGCGACGTGCTTCAAAATATACATATTGATGGCGCTTGTAATTGTTTAAGCTACCATGCAATAAAACTAATTAGGCCTGAGTCTCCATTTGATGACGTGAGATGTGAAACATACTTAGCTGGTAGGTATATTGCGGCGTCACATTCGTTGAATTGTCCTAACGACGCTAGTGAATTGTGAATGATGTGTTCGTAATTTAGTTCAGTCAATCGATTGTGTCCTTGATGTATTTTTTCGAATACAGAAAGCTACTTTCAGAACAATATGTGGGTTTTTTGGCAGTATTGTGAGATTTGGTTTTTGTGTTACTCTGCTGGCGTCGCGTTGCTTTGCCAATTTGCCCACCTTACTCGTAGTACAGATAGCCTTGGTCTCTACCTTGGCGATAACGTTAACCTTACCTATTATGAGTAACAAACGTGTTGTAATGGTTGATCGATCGATATGTCATAGTTTCAAAACCATCGGAATAAATTGCATACTTTTGTTACGTTGTTGTATAAATACAAATACCTACCTACCTGCAGCATCTGGTGTTACATTTTATATCAATCGAACTATTTAAATTACATACGTCTATTATATATTAGACGATCATCGTTTAATAGGAACAGGCGGTTATTATTTGCTGTGAACGAACGTAATCTGAACGATGAATAACGTCTAGTCATAAAAATAGCAGATTGCAGATACCGGCCAGCTTCGTATCTGTTGATATTTTTGTTGTTATAATGGTGACTATTATTACAACTATAAGAAATGGTAGAACGATTAGAATTTGAACCTACAGCGCGAATCGGAAGCTTTATTCGATGCCTTCCCAGTTTTGTGGCAGCGGCTACTAAAGCGAGATCCGTCTCTCATTCTTAAACGCAATGCATAGTCCTTATGGCTTTGGCGGTGTTGAATAGCATGCCAGCTTGACGGATACCTACTTGCCATTAATTCAATAGAGGAATAGGTAGGTATCTACGTGCGTTTGATTTTCTGTCTGGATGGTCATTCCGTGTTAACATAGTGAGTAGCCGAACGGTAAACCAATTAAAATGCGGTAGACGCTAGAATTTCAGTTTTATTTGCTTTAATATACATATAAGTTTCAATGGGTTTCTAGGTAATGATGATATACTAAGGACAGCGTGTATTTCTGCCTACCTACAGGAAAATACGTCTTCAGCTTAATTTTTTCCCGCGCACATTATTCCTTCGTTGTGACTGTGACGGGACCCTTGAAGCCTTTAAGGCGAAATTGTTTA
Organism: Clepsis dumicolana; assembly: GCA_963691665.1. Lineage (NCBI taxonomy): Eukaryota > Metazoa > Arthropoda > Insecta > Lepidoptera > Tortricidae > Clepsis > Clepsis dumicolana. The sequence continues at coordinate 31,436,136 of OY829505.1, read as the reverse complement.
TATTTCTTTTGTTTGTCCAGAATATGCGGAGTTCCTCCACTGCAAGGGCAAGAAGTTTGTGGACTTCAATGAGGTCCGTGGCGAGATCGAGGCCGAGACCGATCGCATCACCGGAAACAACAAAGGCATTTCTCCCGTGCCCATCAACCTACGCGTATACTCGCCTAATGGTAAGTTCCTTTAATTTAGCCTTACATAATGGATACGTAGAAAAATGTAACGGATTTGAAGGGACGGCGTAATTTTCTAGCACAAACTTTGGCATAACGCGTGACCGACAACCAGTACTGTATCAAATGATGTGTTAGTAGGTACTTGTAACCGAATATCCTTCCATTGTTCTTCGGATCCAGTGCTTGGATAAACTCTTCTACCAACCTGTGAAACGCTGAAGACTTCATACAGTCGTTGGAGATAGGGAGAAACTTAAAAAACCGGACATAACATTTTGCTAGGTTGCTACTGTTGAATGTTATGGACGCTATTAGGGATAATTAATGGTACCAGTAACTAAATAAACTTTTTTTATGCGAAATACGTATTTATAAACGAATGTTATTAAAACGGTTTTAAATTATATTGATATTGACAGCGATTAAATTTATATGATTTTTCTACTAATTGATTTCAAAGTGCAAAAAGTGAAAAATTACTCTCCAACTTGAACCGCTAAACCTAACTCTTTGAAATCGCATTATTTAAGCATTGTTCCAAGACGTGATTTAGCCGCAGCGACCTGCGCAGACGCCGCTACAACGACCACGGTCTAGTAAAATACAATTAATTAGCCCCGTTTCTCGTTTCCGTTATCGTCGCTCTTTCCCTACTGTTCTAAATTATAAATGGAAAGCATTGGTTGTTGGTGTTGTCCCAATGAGGATGGCTCTATCTTCACGTAGAACAATTTTCATCCTGTGAACAAACAGCATGGTAAATTGTCGTGTGGAATAAACGCGAATATATATTAAAAGCGGAAGTGTCTAGACTTGATCCGACGATAAACGTAAGAACGTAAGTGCATGTAAACGGACAACAAAGAGCCTCACGCGCATAGCGATCCTGAGCTATGCGTGACGCGTTTTTTGCGTCCATTAACCACTGCCGGCGGCGCGCGGCCTCCATGCGATGACGTCACCGCAACCCAATCGTTCACCTTTGACAAGTCTGCCTTCGATCAATCAAATCAGTGCCACTCCTCGCTCGTCCTTTTCCCCCTGACCCAATTCTGGCCAGCGATTATTGCGTTAGGAGCAACCGTTTTCTGATTCCATTCATATTCTTTTATACCGCGCGGTTGTGTTCATTGACCTTTTAGTTTCGGTGCTAACTTTGTATTTTCAGCGTTTGAAATTTATAGCTTGGACTTTGTCGCCACTAAATAATTTCAAACTGAATATGAAATAACAAAGCCGTTGAGTTTTTGCTGGCCGTTACTCAACCTGTCACTGCAATATCTTGACTTGTTGCTTTAATGAAGGCATCTCCGCTTATTAGCAGTGACTCAGGTTTAATCTCATGGCTTAAGATAGGAATCAGTCAGGTACTGAACTAAATACTATGGGTAGTAGTAGGTATGTCAAAAGGAGGACTCAACGTTTACAGTTGAATTCATTGAAACAATTCCCTACTAATAAATATTGTTAGTGTGAAAGTGTTTGTTTTCTTCCTCCTTCACGCCTTTGTGCCATCGGCGAAGTTTCGTTAAAACTAATTAGAAAATTGATAGCATGATGATAAATGATGAATCATTTCTAAACATTACATTACCTTAAACTCTTACATATGCATCTTGCGTCGTGTATACCGACAAGTTATTTTTAATGAATTATACTCGCATCTATAAATTACTAATCTGTAAACGTGATAATGATGAAATAACCAGATTTCTGTCTTATTGATCACAATAGATTGCTTCTGGGAAACGAGTTGTGACGTGGCATGTGTATATGTGTATATTGTTGTTTGTTTAATATTGTTTTCTTCTAGTAAAGGTAGTTAACTACCAGTTGCAGCGATTGTTGCTCATGAAAGAACTAATAATATTATTGTAATGCAATTCACTAGCTGTAAAGAACTGAAAGTAATCCATTCATTGTTCATGTAAAGTGTAAGTGTATAATGTTTAGTTGATACTTTTGTAAATATTTCAAAATATAGATACACAACCATGACTAAACTGAGAAAAAAATACAGTCGTACGTATTTGTAGTTGTCAAAGAATAGTTGATTATAATTAATCAACTATTCTTTTTAATGATTGTTCCGTTGTACAGGAAAATGGTTAGTCGCCCCATAGGTATTCCACGAATGGCAATCAACCTTAGTACGAGTATGAACGACACATTCCGACTAACATTAACCAGCGTAATTTGTTTTCAAAAAGCAATGCAATAACTTTGAAATAGTCATGGTGTATGTGGTTTTTGTTCCAGGATGATCTGGTCATAAATCGCCTCATGTGTTAGATTGAACTGAACGTAAAATATTGTTATCTTATCCTCATTATAACTATTTAACGTATGACTCATCTAGTTTTTGTGTATATGCAGGTTTCTCAGGTGGCGTTGTAAGTCCGTCTCCATTTAGAAAACAGGGGCATTTCATTAATTTTGTAATTTTTTGGGATAGTAGGTATGATAAATTGTTTATCGTCCGCTTGACTACTTATAGGTCCGTGTGACCGTGATCCATAATTCATCGCATTTTGCCGCCGCTCAGGCCCCATTAGGTCGTTCGTGTAACATTTCCTACACGGGTACAATGCGCATAGGATAACCAGGCGACATATCAGGTTTGTGCGGTTTGAATAACAATTCATGTTTCAGTAGCAAGATAAGTGGTAACAATCACAAATTGCTAAGGACAAAATTATAGGTATCTCGTACAGATCAGACTTCATTCAATGTTTTACATCTGGTAACTGTAATTCCCGCTGCAGGCCGCCCTGGCCCTGTATCGGGTTCCTCAATGACCATGAATCACTGGTGTTATTGAACAATAAAACATTACTTATATCGTTAAATATGCATAGGGAGTGCGGTGACTAATTGGAAATGCTGATTGCAATTGTAACACAGTTTTCCTATTAAGATCATGATATTCAAAGAACATGTGGTTACGCACAGATGACTATAGACCTATGTATAGCCAGGCATGTACCTACCAAAATATCCCCGTAATCCTGCACTTCCATCGAGGTGGAGCCTAAAGGTTGCTTTTTATTAGAAATGATTTTAACTCTAATTAGGGTAAAAATAAGTTTATGTTAGACTCCACAGTACAAAAACAACAATTTTTGCAATTATCTATAATTGCAGGACTTATAACTTTTGCAATAGGAGGCAGACAACTTTGTAAGATGAATTACTTAAAGATAATTTGTGAATGTATGCATCTAGATACTTTATTGTATAAAAATAAAGGAACAGCACAATTAGTAATATTCTGTAGTAATTAACTTACTACCGATGTCTAAAAGCTAAAAAACTTAAAAGTTATGGGGAAATAAACGCATCACTCACGTAAGTCGAGTTTAGCCAGACACGTTTCGGACTAATTCATAGTTCTTCCTCTGGGAGCACACACTGAGCGCCAAGACTGCTCGCACGACTACCAGGTATAACTACCCTTATTTCACAAAGATTGAGTCTCACAGTAGTTTCGTGTTGACTTGAGTGAGTGAGTGACTTGAAAGTGCTAACAGCCTCTTTCCTTCCACCACTTTTTTTTGCATGCTGTGCGGCCGGTCGTGCCGCTCTCGTGTTGGCTTACATACCTAGCTATCAAAGTAAATGCCGCCACGGCAATGGTTACCTCATCTGTATCGGCCTTTGATGATAATGGCTACCGGTGAATATTAGAAGCACCTGCTTTGCAGCCAACACAAACGCAAGCGTGATCAACTCCTTCCATTTCCAGTACTTAACTTGACGCTGATCGACTTGCCGGGTCTCACCAAGGTACCCATCGGCGACCAGCCGGTGGACATCGAGCAGCAGATCAAAGGGATGATATTCCAGTTCATCCGGCGCGAGTCGTGCTTGATCCTCGCCGTCACCCCGGCCAACACTGATCTGGCCAACAGCGACGCTCTCAAGCTTGCCAAAGAAGTTGACCCGCAAGGTAATGTCACCATCATCTGCAGTCTGTAGATAAGGGCTGTAGTTCTTATGTACATAAATGTAAAGTATATATGTCCTTACAGCCCTTTTAACAGGTAGGCATAGATCTGTAAAGGGATGAACTCTGTGTGTACGTGGTAAGCACTAAGCTAAGTTCACAGTTATATTTTACCACCATTCACACTCTGATACTGCTGCAATGTAGACCCGCATTTGTCAATAGTAGAACTTAAGCGTTCTTACGCAAGCTAAAAATGTATACAAAGGGTTAAGGGGAATTGCGATCTAGAATGATATAACATAAAAACGGGTAGGTCACGTCAATATTTACGTTGGTACGTTCAAGTTTACTACAGCCTCGTTAGTTCTACTATAACCTTTTGTTTCCCAACAAAGTTGAATGAGGCTGTTGACGAGTATTTGCGTTCAGATTTATAAACGCCGATTTACTTTTGAACTCGTTATGTATGCAGGTGGTTGATAGATACTAGTTAATTGCGCTAAATTACCGACGTGCTTCAAAGTTAAGTCCACACCGAAGCGCGTTTATCGGCTAGAGTACCGATATCTTTTTTGTATGGGTAGGTACAGCCAACATAATCAATGACGTGATACATCTTATAAAGCCCTCTCAGCTGATTTGCCGACCTGTCGATGGTTCTGTTGGAAGCGCGATGCGAACATAGCTATTAAGATTTGCATGACCTTTTACATGCGCCACCTTTGATACAGGTCTCCGTACCATCGGTGTGATCACCAAGCTAGACCTGATGGACGAGGGCACGGATGCGCGAGACGTGCTCGAAAATAAGCTGCTGCCTTTGCGTCGAGGCTACATTGGCGTTGTCAACCGATCGCAGAAGGATATCGATGGCAGAAAGGATATTACTGCTGCCTTAGCTGCCGAGAGGAAGTTCTTCCTGAGGTGAGAAACGGTTCATTTAATTTTATCCGACAGATCCCCAGAAAGTTATTTTTATTGAGCGGCCGGGGTACTCAAAAACCCCTAAGAAGGAAGTGGCCTAATACCACGGAAATCAATAAGGCGGTTCAATGTTTGATTGAGAAAAGTATAAGATTAATCCACTTTTCTTCTGACGGTCTTTATATGAGGACAGGGCTCTCTTATCGAATTAGTTAGTGTGAGTGTCGATGTTATTATTGTGCTTAAGCGAAATTAACTATCATTTTGTTAAACACGTAACCTAACCTGAGAGTACAATGGTTCCATGTAATGTTTTCGGCTTTGTTGTATTTTGAGTCTGAAAGAGCTCTTACGAAATGGTTTTTTCATCAAATTCTTTAATGTTGTTGGAACCTTTTATTCTTAGGTCAAAAAGTCAGAGATTGTTTTATGCTTTGCGAAAAAAGGGTTCGATTCCTGGCCGCACAATAAAGTGAGAATAATCTAGAATATATGTAGAAGAGGTGACTTATGATCATGATCAATCTATTTGGATATTGATTGCTGATTACACATTTTCTTTGTCGTGGAATTCCTTGTAGACGCAATGTTTTCCTATTATTTTTCCTTACTTCACAATATCAATATTTTATTGTTCTGCTGGAATGCTAGTGTTATTTTTGCTATTCTTTATATTTTTATGTTTATTGTAATTAGACCTTTTACTTTTTCAATGCACTTTAGTACGCACACTAAACCTTAATTCTTAAAAGAAAATTTGACTACTCTTTAGATGAAGAAAAAAACGGCTACACTATTCGCTATACATATAAATAAATATCATGGGACAATTGACACCAATGACCTAGTCCCAAACTAGGCATCGCATGTATGGGTACTAGACGATGGATAAACAAACTTGTATAGATAAACACATACTTATATACATATTAAACACCCAAGACTCGAGAACAAACATTCTTATTCATCGTACAAACATCTGTCCCGACCGTGGACCTCAAGCTTCATAGTCTTTCACTTTGAAACCCTAGTAATCGTAAATTTGGTTATTCGATTTACTGCACCAATACCGTGAGAACCGTGACATATGTGCCCTTGACTGTAAATAAATAACACATCTACCATTATTACAGCACAAGAAAAAGAAAAATTCAATGTCCCATGTTTGAGTGAAAATATCGAAATAAAAATGAAAATTTTAATTTTGTTCTGCTTTTGGCTTTTTGTTTACTTATTTACTTTTCATGCCTTGAACTTGCGAATTCATATCTTTATCGATTGCTTAATGCTGCTATATTTGCGAAATTATTTATAGTCTACGCCATGAGTCGTAGTCAACAAATTAGCTTTCTACTAGTAGGATTGTAGGTTATAAGACAAATAAATCCTCCCTTTGTATAACTAATAAAACAATTGATCATTTTTGCAAATTAAAACATTCACAACTTTGTTTACTTTGTCCACAATCTCGTGTGAGTTCACAATTGTTTAACCTACCTTCGTGCACTCTCGTACCCCGTACACAGGATTACGTGGCATAATGCAAGTCTTTTGTTCTTTAATTATCTTAATCAAGCGCTTTGTCACATACTTAACCGATCGTCGTGTTTGTCCCCCTTATCATGAAGTTCTTAATTTGACCCTAATAAATCTTGTATGTGGATGCTGTGTTTGACGCAACTGAGCCACAGATTATCCGCCCAACGGTACGCAATGTGGTACAAACATACATCGGCTCATACGCAGACGTCATCACTCTCATGTGTCAATGTGTATATACCATGGAGTTGCTCATAGACTTCACTATTGTTCCCCCACAGCCACCCGTCGTATCGCCATTTAGCGGACCGGCTCGGAACTCCATACCTGCAGCGAGTGCTGAATCAGCAACTGACAAACCATATCCGCGACACGCTGCCTGGCCTTCGAGACAAGCTGCAGAAGCAGCTGTTGACCCTCGAGAAAGATGTCGACCAGTACAAGCATTTCCGCCCCGACGATCCCTCCATCAAGACCAAGGCTATGCTGCAGTGAGTATGCTCTTGTCTGTCTATATTTAAACATGGTTAATGTAGTCAGTGTATTTTATGAGTGAGTGAGTGAGTACAACACAATTTGTAACTAACACAGCTTGTCTTGCGTTTTACAAAGAAAAATGTCTACTGCCAAGCCAAGTGTGTCTGAAATATAAAACGGTATTGCCTACAGTATGCATTATACTGAAATAAATTGCCAAGTATGAATCTTCTGTAGTAAATGTGCACATGTAAATTTAAATGCTCTACTTCCTGGAGTCAACCTAAATTCAATCATTGTTTCAACCAGAATGATCCAGCAACTGCAAACCGACTTCGAGCGCACCATCGAAGGCTCCGGTTCTGCCCAAATCAACACGATCGAGCTTTCCGGAGGCGCCAAGATCAACCGGCTGTTCCACGAAAGGTTCCCCTTCGAGATTGTCAAGATGGAGTTTGACGAGAAGGAACTGCGGCGCGAGATCGCATTCGCCATCCGAAACATTCACGGTATCAGGGTACGTAGCTTACCAGTAAAGTAGGACCGGTTAGTACTTATGTACTGGGGCAAAAGACACTGTTATCATGGTAGAGTTTTTTTTTTCATCCCAGAAACAAAAATAACAGTTTAAGTCGCACCATCCGTGAAGAAAGGATTGTAAGTCATTGTGACTTAGGTCTTTCTTACCCACACGCTACGATTTATTTATCTCCATCTCCGGGTAAAAAAAATACACTTTATAATACTTCTAAGTCTTGGCCGCGCTGTGTCAGTCTTGCCTCCCACCAGTTAAAATGAAGTAACTCAGTCATACCGGACAAATTAAATGTATGCGATATTTCTTGACATATTACTGTATGTTTGAAGGTGGGTCTGTTCACTCCCGACATGGCGTTCGAGGCGATCGTCAAGAAGCAGATTGGCCGTCTGAAGGAGCCGTGCCTCAAGTGCGTTGATCTCGTCGTGCAGGAGCTCTCCAATGTCGTGCGCGTCTGCACCGAGAGGGTATGTCAATATTCTAAAGTCTTCGTTTGATGTATTGAAAATAAATGATACATATAAACACTTGATATAAACTGTGATCTTAGCAAACCTAGCGCTTATCGGAGACGTAAAGCATGCATGCATTTCACACAAGCTAATTGGCTCGAAAAGGGATACAAATGGTTTGAGACTAGCGAGGCCAGCAACTGACCTCCGAGGCAACAGCTTGCGATAACACGTATTTGGCTGAGAGTTAAGACTAGCTAATATCGGTTGCTAAGGATTACATGACTTCCTAATCCGGCATTATTAAACATTAGGGGGTACGGGTCTATTGGAATTTTCTGATTACTAGATTTGTATGGAAAAGCATTTAGTTCATACTGAGCGGGAGCGCGGAGCGGCGGTTGGGGAGGGGTGAGGGAGGCGCGGGCGGAGGGTGTCCAATTATAGGATGTACTGGACAATTGAAGTGCTGGATGCCATTGTGCTAGGCCGGGACCTCTGCCACCTGACAAAGCTGGTATCAGTAGAGTAACTTGCTTGCTTTAATCGTAACTCGTTTATCGATGCTTGCGCAGATGTCGCGCTACCCGCGCCTGCGCGAGGAGACGGAGCGCATCATCATGTCACACGTGCGCTCGCGCGAGAACCAGTGCAAGGACCAGCTCGTGCTGCTCATAGACTGCGAGCTCGCTTACATGAACACGAATCACGAGGATTTCATCGGATTCGCCAAGTATGTCCCGGACTTTTTGAACCCAGTGTAACACTTAACCCTTAAACGCATTTTGCATTCCGTTTTGAACCAGAAATAATGTTGTTGTTTTTTATTATGTCATCAATTCATCATACTTGATATGCCAGTTTCATGTCATTCGGTATGTTTTGTTATTTTAATTTATTTTGTTGAAACGAAGAAAAATAGTGAGACAAATGAATAGTTTTTTTGGTCATTGCATTGCCGATATTTATTAACTCGATATCAGTAAAGAATATATAAAATTAACTGATATTGAGAATTTGCATTTGCTTCAAAAATTAATATTCGTAATTATTTTCTTCAGGTGAAATGATAATCGCATCTTGAGTGTGGTGTAAAATTATTACCTCATTGACATTAACATTATAATACAACGCTTGTTTGACATTAATGTAATATACTTTCTCAAGAGGTCAGAATAAAGGAATAATACACAAATACATTAGTTTTTGGCATGTAGCCTTTAATGCATTTAAGGGTCAAATAACTTGTAGTTATTAGAATTAGACTTATTTTCTACGGCGTTAATCCTATTACCGGTAATTGTGGCTAGTCAACTTGACTCCCAATATAAGGAAAAATGTGTAAAATGTTGGTACGAAAATCCGTATAAAATAATTCTAATACTTTAGTAACACTCTTGAACACCACACGAAAACAACGAACATTGCAACTTTTGACACCATTTTAATTAATCATGCACAGGTGAATAAATATTACAAATATAATATGTAATTAATTCGTTCAACTAAAACGTCTCACTTTATGTGGGTAGCGGGCGACGGCGAATATGAAGTGCTTTCATATTGTTTTGTATTACGTTTGTCTGCTAGCCCTGACGAATGGGATTCACGTCACTCATGATTCTGAGTCTTACTTTTTTTCTGTAGCTTATATTATTATCTAGCCGTTAATTTAATTCTGATATTGAGAAAACGACACTCCGAATAATTTAGCCATCCGAAAGCTTAGTCATGTTTTTTACAGTTGTACCAATCGATTGGACATATTGGATACAGTATGTCGTATAGCTAAAAGCTAGTGCCAAATCGTCACCTGGGGAAGGAGTCCATCTAACATTTACGACTACTTTCAGTTGGACTCTCAATAGTCGGTATATAGAGTTGATATTCCTTTTAAACCTTCAATGCGGGTGAATCCTGTTTCTTCTCAGATGACGATTAATGCGTTGATGCCACGTGACTATAGCTAGCTATGGTTGTATTACCGTTCGTCGTTGTGGAAGGCCCGAACGTCAAGTTAGCTCTTAACTGGTTGTGCGTTATGATATGATTTCGTGTGGTGAAGTTGTAATGCTAGACAATTTTGCCGTTTCCATATTAAGGTTCAAATATAATCGAATTCTGCAGGTCTCACGCTAGATCTGGACTGAATTCTGAAAACGTCTCTTCTGGGTTAGTAAAGGAGACCAAAGAAATTAAGGTCCTTGGTTTACGAGATTGATGGGTCTTAATTTTTTCAATTGATGGAGATATTCGCGGTGTGTTCAGAAAAAGAATTGTTCTTGCAAAAAAAATATTGAATATATTTATCTCCGTGATCGTCTTGTGATTAATGCAAGTCATTGAAACTGTCGAATCGTACGCTTTAACTATGCTGTATACCACACATTGGCTTGTAATAGGAAAATGAAACATCAAATATGTGTATTTCTGAGCGCATCCCCAATAATTTAACACTTAACTCTAGTTTTGACCTGTAAGCTACCAGGGACGTATTTTTTCTTGGGTTCCGTGAATAGTATGAAACTTGTCAGCGATTGTTTACTTACCCATAGTTTTCCTGTTGCAGCGCTCAGAACCAGTCCGAAAACTCGACGAAGTCTGGCCACCGCGCGCTCGGTAACCAAGTTATCAGGAAAGGTTACATGTGTATACATAACCTGGGAATCATGAAAGGTATATCCGTCAAACAACTCTAAGGCTAGGCGCTAATTGCTACTGATTGGCGTTCGTTTAAATTGTATTCGGAGTAATTTGTTGTTCACTTAATCTCGCGGTATCCGTTAAAGATCTGAGAGTTTCAAAAATTAAAATCAGACTGCGTATGCTCTAGACTTCCGAGTCGTAAGAGAGAGTCTTTGAAATCTATTGACGCTTAATAGCTACCGATCGCTATGGACGAACGTTAGTTTGTTTCTGCCCTAGGAGGTTCCCGCGATTACTGGTTCGTCCTCACGTCTGAGAGCATCTCGTGGTATAAGGACGAGGAGGAGCGCGAGAAGAAGTACATGTTGCCGCTCGACGGGCTCAAGCTGCGCGACCTGGAGCAGGGGTTCATGTCGCGCCGCCACATGTTCGCGCTGTTCAACCCCGAGGGCAGGAACGTGTACAAGGTGAGCTGGGCCACAGCCCACGGCGATGATGATGATTATGATGTATGGGGACGCCCGGCTGGATCAGGCGGCCTGTCGATCGCGCCTTGCGTTCATTCAGCCCAGTTCCCCGTGGTTAGAGACGACGGTTACTGCCCTAGCGGCTTTCCCACGGAGCAGACTCTCTTTGAATCTCCTCGTTCTCCTGCTGAACATAAGGGCACCTTTAAGTTTGATATCCCTTAGTTCATCCTCTCCTAACTCGTCCCTCGGCCAGGACGTGTTTGTTCGTCTCATCCTTTCCACAGTGTGGACAGGAGGGGTACAAACCACGCTATCTGGTACGGTAACTGAACACTTTAGTACAGCGTCATTTCCACTAACGTGACACACTTTAAACTTCACAATAAAGTATGATTACCGCCAAACGATCCGCATCGTATCGGATCGGAAAGGATCCGATCGGATACATTGACATCCGAAAGGATTCAATCGCGAAACTTTCGGCTACGGTCGTGTGTCGCGGAGGACGCCCGACGTCAAGCTGCTATGCGCGGCTTGGTAATATAGATTTTAAACACTGCGTACATGATTTAATATCTAAAGATTGTAAAATCCGTTCCGATCCGATACGATGCGAACCGTTTGGTGGAAATCATACTTTAGTATAGTTGATTTCCGCTTGTGACGTCCTTCGAGTCGAAAATTAGTAACAAACAAAAGGACATCAAGCAATGATTTGATCACCAATGTTTTGGCTTTCATAGGATTACAAGCAGCTGGAGTTGTCGTGCGAGACGCAAGACGACGTGGACTCGTGGAAGGCTTCGTTCCTGCGCGCCGGCGTCTACCCCGAGAAGACGTCGGAGGCGGCCAACGGCGACGAGGTAAGCCAGCAGCCGCGACGTACTCGGTGTATTGCCTGCCTGTCTTTCCAACTTCTTCCTTCAACTATGATTGTACTAACCCTGATTCCAATCTGTCTATTGCAAACTATTATCTAAGCAGTTTATTGCTTTATAACATAACGTAACAGACACTATAGTATGTCATGAATGTATTGTCATGTATTTGATATTACAGCATATATATTCGTTTTATGTTTAACGTTGATGTATGTTTTGCCATGCTATACAGGGTGAAGGAACAGAGGTTTGTTTACGCGTGACATACGAATCTGCTACATTTTTCGACTCGTGCTAACTCGACACTGTTGAATTAAGTGCTAAATAGTGAATTTCAAGAATTTACTTATTAATTATGGTCATTATGTGTATCTATTTCTATGTCATCGTGTGCTTTATGGTATCAATAATGAATCGGTTTTGCTAGTTATTTCTTGAAATACATTATGAGATCTAGAGTAACGCATGTAATGAGTGCTCACCTTGTTCCATTTCTTTGAGATTATTGTACACTCGGGGACTAACAAAGTGCATCAACTCTCTGTAAGTTGTCGCAATTTATTGGCCCCTGCGTAGGTATATATTATACAGCACTTCACTGATATTTTTCTGATATCTTTACTTAATTTTGGAATACTTTTGTTTTGGTCCGTACAATTTGTAAGTCCCGCCCGTCGGCCCCTGCCGCGTTTGTAGCGGCGGCTCCGCTCGTCAACTGTCAAGTCTACTTTTGTTCCGTTGATTTATGTTTTGTTTTATTTTTAGTTATTTTCCTTCCCGGGGTTGGGTGGAAATAAGAAAGTAAGTCAATCTTTGTCGCAAGGGTTTGTTTGCTGGATTTTGGAAATGTGTACAGGTGATAAGCTATCTTAGAGATGTTTCCTATGAAACCCTGGTACAAAATGCATGTTAACTGAATTATTGTTTTCCTCATATTCATTAATAAAATGCTGTATGTATCAGAACTTGTATTATATATTTGAAGCGGCTAAAATGTAGGAGCAAAGTTAATACGCTTTAGATCCGCAACCTCATGAGTCATTTAGCCTTGGTTTTGTCTTCATTCATTTCGTCGCACTATCGCAAGTCTAACAGTACAGTCCTCATGTTTGAAGATTTCGTTTGATTGTGGTGTATTTTGGGTTAGTGGTAAGTACAATGCATCCCCAAGTGGACTGTGGCTCGTAAGTGTGTAGAAATTACTGTTTAGTACGTCAGAACTTTTATAAACCACTAACACGCTTACTCACAATCTCTGGGGTTTGGGGCTCAAGTAGTAAGATGGAATCTTATTAGGTAGATACCTAGTTAAATAACCGGGCCAGAAATTAAACAAGAATAATATATTAAAACTGGCATTGAGTAGTAGCACACCTAACATGAATACGAAATCTTAATGTAACCGTTCAATGGGGATGATGCCTAGTTGGTTTAATCAGCAACTGCTATTTAAATGCCAAGACGATGGCTTATTATGACGTTTGCATTGAATTACTCAACTAATCATGATGATGATGATGACTCAGCTATTCAGTTTAACTGCCTCCTTTTCATTAGTTTTTGTTAAATTAAAAATCGTCTTAATGTCAAGTAATAAGTGAGGCATCGGTTTTTTACGAGTATTTTCGGAAGCTTGATTAGTGAAAATGTAAAATGATTTTATTTTGATATCAGTCATCAACCCAATTGAAAGCATGATTTGGGGGAAAAGGAACGTTTGTTTACGAAATAATGTCAAAATTTTAACAAATATGTTAAGCCCTGCTTAGTTTAATATTGATCAATGCTAAATGTGACATGACACAATATGACTTTCATCACCACACCCTACTGACGTCAAACAAGCGATGATTACCTCGAAGTGCGTACTGCTATGTTCAATTGCAGGTGGCTAATAAATATTAACATCACAAAATAAAGCACTCACAAGTGAAGTGTATGCTCTTAGGGTAACTAATGCTCGTTACGTCAGTAAAGGAACATTTGTCCGTCATTTGACGGTTGCATAACTGACTACCAAAACCCACTGTCTGCTGCTGCATGCAGGTCCTTGCGAGAGGGACGCGCTTACACGCTAGAGTGAGATAGCCTCGCTCTAACGCACCCGCGTCCTAGACAATATAAACCTACGGAGATAAATGCTTTATTAGGCACTCGAATGTCTTTTCCAGTCTTCTGATTCCGCGGGCTCCAGCAGCATGGATCCGCAATTAGAGCGTCAAGTTGAGACCATCCGTAACCTGGTCGACTCGTACATGCGCATCGTGACCAAGACCACCAGGGACCTCGTGCCGAAGACGATCATGATGATGATCATCAACAACGCCAAAGACTTCATCAACGGGGAGCTGCTAGCGCATCTGTATGCGTCCGGTGATCAGGTAAGGCTGCTAGTACTTGTTTCCTTATAACTTCTCGAATCTGTTTGACGGTTTTTTTTTTAAATAGTTTAATGGCATAAGGTTCCCGTCACTAAAGAAGGGTTGCGTTAATTTCAGTCGCAAATGATGGAAGAATCCCCAGAGGAGGCCCTGAAGCGCGAAGAGATGCTCCGCATGTACCATGCGTGCAAGGAGGCGTTACACATCATCGGCGACGTTTCCATGGCGACCGTGAGCACGCCCGTGCCGCCGCCGGTCAAGAACGACTGGCTCGAGAGCCGGCTCGACTCCAACCCGCGCCTGTCGCCGCCATCACCCGGCGGTCCGAGACGAGCCGCCCCAGCACAGCAAAGTATGTATTGCTGGTGTTTGTGCGTGACTTCGTGTAGACAATAATAGAAGAAAAATCACCCCACAGGGTCCTAATACAGTGGGAAAAGTACCATATGACCTAGTCAAGGTCACTGTAATGAAAGTTATGTTTACACGGCATTGAGGTTATGATATTCATGTTTAGTCTCTTTTCCTTGTTAAAAACTAAATCACTGTTGGCTAAAATAATTTTACTTTCAGTTTTCTTATTCCTTTGGTGTAGT